>JAACNH010001415.1:24736-77560 GCA_019447015.1 Hymenochirus boettgeri | reverse complement strand
TTGATTAACCAAGAATAATTTTCTTTCTACGAGTGCTGCCAGATTTGTTCTCTTTTCTTTCAATATATCATTGGGGAATACCAGGTGTCCTCATTAGTTGTTGCACCAAACCTGCAATGCTTTTTCACTAGTGTGGAGTGCTGTGCCTGTTACACTTGTCTTTATATATATTATAATATATATAATATATAGGTATATATATATATTTAGAAATGCCTGGTTTCATGACCTAAATATGGTAGTACAAGGAATGCATTTGCTATATTAAAATGGTAAACTGGATGTTTGTTTGTTACCTGCAAACAGTTGGTTTTTATTCTGCAGTTCCGCAGCTGTTGCTTGCATTTCTGCAACACTGTTTTGATGGCATGAATACGGTAAGGTCAACAAGAAGTCATTGTATAGAGTGCAATTTCTTGCAATATCTCGAATGTCAACATTTGTGTTCACAGCAGAGTTATGATCTTAACTGCAGAAAATTAAATATATATATAATATTATCCATTCTTAAAGGGCAACTATAGTTGAAAAAAACACAATTGCCTTTGCAAAGTATAATTCATGTACCTGTGCTGCCTTAATACATCTTGTCGACTTGTTTCAACCTGTGCCGCAAATCTGTAGGCAGCACTCCCCCCCTTCCCCCTCCCCTCTGTTACACTCCTCAATGTTCAAAGTTCGGCTAATCGACAAGATTATCTGGCATAGGGATTTAAAAGTTCCAATCCTGAAGAAACACAACCACGCACCGTGGCAATAGGAAAGCAAGCCTGCCTGTAGACACGGAAGAAGAGGAGAACCAGTGTACAGTTTTCGACTCTCCACTGTTTGTGAGTCAGGAAACTTACCTTTCCTCGAGCTGGGGCATCCTCTCCGGCGGTCGCGCAGCGGGAGCGCGCGTTGACGCGATCCTGCCCGCTCGCAGCGTCACTACAGTGAACGGAGGACATGGTGCGGCAGGCCTTTTACCCTGACTGGCGGTCATTTCTTCCGCGGGCACTTGGTCCAGATGAACTGAGGTCACAGGGGCCTTTAGCTCTCTCATTGCATTTGCCTCTTTGCGCCAGTTCAGGGGTTGTTGCTCGAACTCCTAGCTACTGGTTAGCTTTAGTTTTTGGTATCCAGTTGTTCCCGGTCTCCTGTTTCCAGTCTGCCTGCATTACTACCACTGCGCCACCTCCTGTTACCTGTCGTGGTCAGTGTCTACCTAGTTGCTGCTCCACTCTCGCGCTACTTCAGATCTCCGAAGTCTCACAGCCTACCTCCGTACCTCCGTCGCATCCCGCTGACTCCCGCATATCTAACTACGTCCTACCTCCAGTTACCTCCGGTCTGCATTTACCACAGCTCCCTACCTCCGGTCCGATCTCCACTTTTTTTTTTTTTTCCAGCTCCTACCTCCAGTTACCTCCGGCTGCATCTACCACAGTCCTACATCAGGTCTGCATCTCCACTCCAGTTCCTACCTCCAGTTAGCTACCGTGTCTGCATTCTACCACAGATCTCCTAACCATCCTTCCCCGCAATTTCCAACTCACAGTTCCTACTCCATGTACCCCGTCTGCTAATGACCACAGCTCTACCTCCCGGTACCTCCGGTCTGGCAGTATCTACCACGCTCCTACCTTCGTCGCTCTCGCCACTCCAGCTCCTATCTCCGTTACCTCTGGTCCTGCATAATACCACTGCGCTCCTAGCCCTCCTCGGTCTGCATATCTACTACAGTTCCTACCCTCCAGTTAACCTCCCTCGGCCTGCATATCTAACACAAGCTTTAACCCCCAGTCCGCATCTCCACATGGTGGGGATGGTCCTTTGTGATTCTTATTCTGGACCGCGACATGGTGCCTGTCGCCGCAAAACATCCCACCATTAGAGGCCTCTGGTGAACCCGACAGGTACTTATTTCTGCGTCAGAGGGGTTCGGCATAGAGGCCTTATCTGAAGAAACTATAACAGTGACCCATCATAATCAATGAAAGCTATAAAGAAGGGGGTCACCAGTGCAGCCTTATATTACCATCAATGCTAACCTCTCTCCCCCCTGCAAATAATCTCTTGTTTAGTACAGAACAGGGAAGTGGATCACGTCACGGATTTGCATGACAGCAAGTAGGAGTAGAGGAATGATCTCGTATTCCTTCTAACTGGTGTATTCAGGGACAGAGAGGGAATCTGAAAAAAAAGTGTGGACACTCTGGGGGGTGTGGGTGTGGGAAATTATAGAACACATGGAAGAAAGAAAAAAAAAGTTCAATGTTCCCACTCTAGATGCCCTTTAAGGGACAAGTCCAGCCCCCAAATTGAAAACTTACTACAGGTAGAATCACCCCCCAAAAATCAATTAAATTGTATATTTAAAATGTCAAATATATAATCTAACCTGAAATCCTGGCACAATGTCCGTTTCCCCTTTTTCTGCTTTCTGGTTCTTCCACTTAGCAACTTCAGTTATGGATTGACAGGTTGACATCAACAGCCAATGACTGCTGTTTTAACCCCACTGTCCTGCCTATTCCTGAGCAGCCCGGATGCTACAGGTTTCTAAATTGCTCAATTTCCATGAGGCACTTCAAGAGCATAGCAGCGACTGTATTGAATTATAGGACACAATATGATATACAACCATACTTGATAAAGAGGCCAGTCCTTTTTAAAGACTGTTCTTAGAGGGTGGAGTAGTCTTTAAAAACACACTATTTGAAACACTGAATATTAAGATTAGTACACAGAGCCTTCATTATAATATCTGTATTGCCACACTCAATCCGGTAAAATGGATATTTCTACTCCCAGAAAATTCCAGAAAAAGTGGAACGTAGACACTGCAAAAGGTTTACACTTAAGTCCCCTGTGGTCACTGGCATGTGGCCGCAACCCCTGTATTGAAACATTGTAGCCTTGCAATTGTATTGAAAACAGCGGGTGCATGTGAAGAAATGTCGAAAGTACGAAGAGAAAAAACTCCTAAAAACACGTAGAAAGAACAATATGGTAAGTTTACCGAAAATATCACAGAACAGAAAGCAGCATAAAACACGAAAATGTTTTCAACAATTTGTAATCAAAGCATATAGAGGGGGCACACCTCCCAAGCAGGGACCCTGCACCTTCACAGGGGCTTCAGGGTTCCTGTCGCTGAAACAGGGACCACCGGCATTAGAAGGCTTGTTGGAACTGACAGTGCTTTTGGGGATTAAAGGTTCCCGCAGCCTCAAAAGAACCTGGACCCCTCTCCCCTGGAATTATAAGTGGCCACTTGTGCAATGACAGTGCCCCTTTTGGGGGATATCAGGGGTCCTGCAGCCGAAACCGGGACCCCACTCCCAGGCACTTATAAGTGCCTTGTGGCACGGACAAGTGCCTTTCTGTGGGTCCGCAGCTCAAAACAGACAACGGACCCCTACATGTGGCTTTTTTTACCCTTAAAAAAAGTCCTTTATGCAATGTGGTCCCGCAGCGTCGTAACCAGTGACCTTTCGTGTCTCTGACGTCACCTGTATGCCGTCGCCGCCCACCAACGTGCGATGTCACCGAGACTGTAATTCTTATGATTCGCCACCACGATGAGCTGGCCACCGGCATCTTCATCAGGGATATATTTTTATTAAATTTTTTAAAATATGATTGGTCACTAGGACATATTGATTGCAATCTACAGCATCCAAAATGAATTTGGTCTTTCAGCAATCCTATATAAGGGTACACAAACTGTGTGACACTCAAAAGTTATTTCTGGAGTGATGTATGAATACAAATCTCTTGGATCAAGGTGCCACTGGTCAGCATTGAGGACACTCGATGTTGCCATCTTATAAACATTGCCCTATAGTCTTAAGGAATTTGATGTGCAGCAATTTTTACCCTTCATACAGAAATTTTGCATGTTACCACCCCCCTAAAATTCTAAGCTTTCCAGGAAAAGGGCCTATTCATGTGTGTCTTAAATTTCTCGCACATTATATATTCTACACATTTACGTTATAATAAATACATATGTAATAAATGATCCTGTGTATTATGTTTTATTTGTAACTGCTTGCCTTTCCAGCTTGGTGCTATTTAAATACAATCATATGAAACATCATTACATATCATCACACATAAATACAAAACAAAAAATAAGCTTTGTAGTGCATTACCACCTATGTGGAAAGAGAGAGACCACAGGTTTATATTTTATCATTCTATAGCAGGGATGTCCACCTAAGGTTCCTGCCAGATTGCTTGAAAATAAAATTCCCGCAATTCTTGCGTTGCCCCAAAAAATGCTGTGGAGATATAGTTTTTTCAAACTCTGGAGGGTCGAATATAATGGACATACCTGTCGGGATTAACAGGAGACAGTGGTGCATTCTCAGTAGATAAAGTAGCGCTCATGATTGTGCGGGTTGGAATTCGCTAGAAACGAGGTGAAAGAAACACAATATTTTTGCGCAAAAAATTGGGCAGGTTTACTTGGAGTCAGATAGCTGTTGGATACAATCTCCCTCATAGTCTTTCCAGGGCTGTTCATGTAACAGTATTAGAAACAACTTTCTTTTAAATTGAACATGTCCCATAAATAAAAAAAAACACAGAGTCACAAGCAACAACCTCAATATTACCTCCTCAGGAACACGTTAATTATTGATTTTGCTCTAAAGAAAATGAATGTTGCATGCAAAGATATAGGCGAATGGATATTGAAGGACATGGACATTTTTGAATATTTACCTTAAGAACAGGAAGCAATACTGTTAATGTTTTGTCCATCACTATTACCTCCTCTTGAATACGCTATAATACTGTAAAATATAGAAAAATCTCTTTTGGGGGGGGGAGCTGAAATCACACCCATCCCTCCATTGGCTGCAATCTCAGACCTGCATTTTACAGGAATTATGCGCTTGGTAAATGTTTACAATATAACGGGAAAATTTACACCAAAAATATTCCCCAATGGTTTATTTCAGGGTTTTTGTGTGTTGATAAAGTGGTATTTTACCATATCGGAATCAGTCAAATACCAGTAGAGACATTGTAACATGACATCTAGGCTACAGGGTGTAATGTTTATAATTTATTTTTTTAAAGTGCCCTTGCGGTGATGCATCATGTACAATAAACAAAAAACAAAATGTCAATACAGGGCGCAAATACATTAATAATTCAGTACTTTAATATATAATTATATGGGGATAATGCTCCTTACAGTATAACAGGATATCACGCAACCGGGTAGTCCGCGACCATATAGAACCATAAGTCTCTTATACAGGACAGGAACTCCAATTGTGTGGCGTAATATCCGTATATTATAATGTAAAGGGGCGCATTATTTCTTATACATACATCAGTATCTGATTCCTTCACACCCTATTCGCAATTTTAAATTCTTAGCCTTGCCCTATTTCCCTCTTAATTTAAACCCCCCCAAGCTTACCTTCTGTAACTTAAACCCAGTAGAAAGAACATCCCAGCCCAGCATCTATGACGGTTAACAAATCTGTGTGGAGGAGGAGAGAGCTGTGGTTGAGTGCAGTGACAGGGAAGCCGCCAGCAGGGTTCCGTTAGTGGAGTTAAACACTGAAAAAAATCTGATGAGATCATTGTTCAGTCATAACCTGGAATGGGCTGAGTAGTGGGATATAAAAAATATAAGAAAATGAGTACACTTAGTAGTACATAGCTGGAGTGCAGTTTATAAGGATATAACCACTGCAACTCCCATATAAAAATCACAGCTTAATGTATTATATAAATATAACCATGTAAGTGCAGAGCCTTGCCACAAAGGAAAGGGGATCCCTTGGCCGTTGAACTTACAATCTAGTTGGGAGGGTAACATTACGTAACTAAGGAAATGGTGTAGGAATGCAGGATTGAGACGGATACAGATGCCAAATAATACAATCATATACTGTACTGGTACCAGATAGTAGGAGGTAACCTGATTTACCCTTCTTTGGGGTTTCTTGATGTCTGAGGGGAATAGAATTCCAGAGGATGGAGCCACAAGAGAAAGATTTAAGCGAGAGGAAGCAGGATGAAGTGGGGGGTCTGTAGGAGTCTGTTCTGTTCATGATCTAGGGTGGGGCGGCGGGAAAACATTGGGGACGCTAGAGTAGGAAGTATAGAGGAGGAGCATTCGAGCATGGTGATTAATGTTAGGAGAGGATTTTATTACAAGCACTGTTTTACAGGGAGCCATGTTGTTGTCCAGTACAGAGAGATTTTGGATACTATTTATTAGAGAGCCCCCCCCCCCCCCCCAAAAACATACGCTGTCAGCAGATTTTAGTATGGACTGAAGGGGAGAGAGGTGGGATCAGGAAGACCAGTAAAAGTAGGTTACATAGTCACAGGCCGCGATAGGATGGAAGCAGGCATAAGCAAAGTGCTAGTCGGGAGAAGAGAAAGGAACTGTGGATTTTCACTATATTTGAAGGAAAAAAGTGTCAGGGTTAGATAAAGGAGAGAAAGCAGTCAATAATTATCCCCTAGGCAGCGTGCCGATGTGCGGGAAAATGGGGGATTGTCACCAGAAATATGGAAAGATGGGACAGGACCTCAGGTTTAGGTGGGAAAACGATTGAGTTCAGTTTTAGAAAGATCCATTTGCAGCAAGCGTCGCAACATCCAGGCGGTAGATTGCCAGGAACAGTTAGGAAGAACGTGATGAATGTCAAGTAGTTACGCGCCAGGTTGTGGAAAGATAGAGTTGTGATCATCATCTGCATATAAGTGATAAAAGAGTTAGAGGACTCAATAAGGTCCAAGAAAGGGAGCCCCTCGTCACCCCCACCCAGCTGGGGCAACTAGATAAAACCAGATTGTATACATAAGATCAAAGACTTTGGTTGAAAGAATAGGATAGAGAGAACCCAGGATGCCATTCCTTCTGAATGCCAAAGCAGTAGCAGTATACTGCATTATTGGGTGAATGATCAAATTGTTTGTGAAAGCAGAGGATAGGTCAGAAGGATAAAGACTAGAGAAGTGACCATTGGGCCTTTGCGGCTGACGATAAGGACCATTGGCCTTGCAGGATGAATCCAGATGCAAAGGATCCCATAGGTTATGAGCATGAAGGTAGTTGGATACTAGGAGAAAACGTAATGATGATTACTAGCATGTTGCTCTGTACTTCTCTTGTTTCATATATTAATGATAAACTGGGTCAGCTCATACAAAATAAGCATATATATATATATATATAATATATAATATATAATATGATAATATATATTATATATATATTACTATATACTATACATATACTAATATCTAAGCTATTTCACAATTCCGTAGCGGAAATAGTGCAGTAGAGCAAAAAAAAATGTTAACCACATTAATTATAAAGCAAATCGCCCCCTAAATATCTATGCTTTTTGGTATTTATTTTACAAAATTGGAATGAAGGTTTGGGGGAAACTGATTTTAATTACAGACCTTTACTAATTTCTTGTTTATGGACGGAATTTAAAAAATCTTGATCATCATTTGCAACGAAAAACTTATTCAGCAGTCCCTAAAAAGATAAAAATAACACAAACATTAAGTGTCTCAACAAAATGTAATTGTAGTCAGTCAGCAGCTGAGAGAGTTGCTTGGTTCAGAATACATAGCCCTCATTACAAGGCAGGCTCATTTACCTAGAGCACAATATGCAGAATGCAAGCACTGTGTATCATTTTGAGAAGCACTCTTCGTTCAATTTTGTGCTTGCATTCTGCTCAATGTTGCACAATGGGGAGAACATAATTGTGATTGCATGTGCTCAAAAAAACAGATGGAGCGCACATAGGGCGGACAGATGATTGCAAACACGGACATGCTCTTCTTTTTAGTGTGCAATCTAAAACGAGCGATAGCAAAATGAATGAGATTTTTGCAATCGCTTTGTCGGTCGAATAGACGATAGCGGAAGATGGCAGTTTCGGGCAGGATCGATGAACCATCGCTGAGCACTCGTTAGGTAAGTAATTTTGCATAGATGTTGGCCCACCTTAAAGCTGAGCTGCAGGTCATTAAGTCAGCTATAGGAACACAACTGATACTTTAATACGGGCTACATGGCTGAGGTAATTGTACTACAGGCCATTCTACAGGTGTTTTTAATAGGTGTTCCTACATGTGTCATCTGATCTAGCAACCTTAAAAACGGTCCTGTTGTAAATTAAGGCCAACATTATTTTTTTCTCGTTTTCTCCCCCCTAATTTTACTTAATGCTAATTAAAAAACTGCGCCAGAAACTTTGTTCACACTTGTGGTGATGTTTGTGCCTGAAACAAAGTTGGGCAAGGTTGCTAAACGGTGCTATTTGTCAAAAAAAATAACCAAAATATTGTTAGAACAGGTGATCCTTTTTTTTGTTAAGGAAGATTATAATTACATTACTATTGCTGAAAATTCACCAGCAATGGTGAACCATTTAGCCAAGACATGTGACCCTTTACTTACTTACATTCAAGTTTGTTTGACTGGTCAAAAAAAATCTTTTTCCATTTATCTCTCTTTGCTACAATACCCAACGTTTTGATGAGTGAGGTTTTTTTTTTAATTTATGTACCCTTTTGAGTTAGTGCAGCTTTGATAAAAGAGTCTGGACTGGGTGGAGATAGGTTGTCATTTGTTTGATTATAGTTGTGGACAGAACTAAATAGTGTAATTTCACTAGGAGTAACTTGTTAAAGTAGTTTTTATGTATCGTTTCTAATTTATTTTGGCAAGAGAAAATGTTTAGTTAAAACTAATTTTTACTTTTTTTTTAATTACTGTTTATTTATCCAGCAGAGTTCTGTTAAAAACAGATAAGGATAATAAAACCCAAATTACATTTGGTACTTTTTACTTTTAATACTTTGAGATCAATTACTTTTGTACATGCAGGGTCAAGTAAATGTTAAGGCGAGAACTGACTTTAAGCGGCAAAATATTTACCACAAAACCATGGTTTGTCACTTGCTCTACTACCATTGTTTTGTTTGTTTTGGAAGCGATTATATTCACTTCTTGGTTATAAGAGGCGAGATAGACCTACTCTTTTTTCCGTTTAGGCATTTATGCTGAGTGCAAATTAGCAAACTGTGTGTCCGTATACTGTAGGTAAGTTGAAACAACATGCAGTCCTATCTATTTTATTGAATTAATACACAGGTAACAAGTGACATTTCGGTACTAATGTTTGTACCTTCTTTCGGACAAAGTAAAATGATGTGTTTGGGGGTGTTTATCCTGTTACCTGTAGGAGGCTAAATATTCACTGCACCTGTGTTATATGTGGACTTATTCTGGCATTTAACTTGTCTACAATGAGTGATCGATTGCTTATGTTGGTTCTCATATCCCAAGATCCGGCATGCTGACTTGGCCTGAAATAAACATTATATCAACTGTAAAAGCAGATGATTAATGTTTATGACCTACTTTAAATTTATGTGATTGGAACGTGACACATTCACTTGTAGACTATCTATAACTACACAGTCAGGATACACACTAAATTAATCTATCGATGCTTTAGACCCACTCCTCATATAATGAATATGGGATTGAAGCGTCAACTTGATGAAAAAAGGACTTTGCCCTCAATTTAAATTATTTTTATTACTCATGTAAGTAGCCCTTACTCTGAGGTTTGTATGTTGTCTGCATGGACAATCCAATATTTGTTTTGTTAGACCAGTATCTCCCTCTCTCTCTTAAACTGAAAACCTCCTTTTAATCTGACCAGACCTTGACCTGAGGGCAAGCATGCTTCAATAATCACTATAAGCCAGCTCTGGGAAGAGGTATTTCCCACCATGCAATTCACACAATATGTCACCATTCAGCTCACAGGCAAACTAAGGAGTTTATAGCTAATAAGGCACTTGATTGACGATGAAATGTTACAATGGTTCAGATTAAATACGAAGGAGAGGAGATCAACTTAAAACATGCATTTATTTGGAAAGAATTATTTCTATGTAATGTCACCGTTTAAAAAACCTAAAGCACCAATTATAAATTTGCTCTTATAATAATTGGCACAAGCTGACCAGAAGCTGAAGCTCGGCTCTATACTGGAGAATACTGTAGGCTGTAATTGTACATGTTTGAGCAATGAAAAAATAACTAAATTGAAATGGCTGGTATTTAGACGCATGCCACTATGGTTATTTAGTCTCACTTTTATACAAGCAAAGCTTATTATTGCTCACCAAAATCACAGATCAAATACACTATATAAATTGACATATAAACCATATACCCTCTCCATTATGTCTGCGTTAGTTTTGTGTTAGGTTGTGTACAGAAACTGCCCATATAACAGTGGTTTTAACAATCAGCCAAGAAAGATGGGATCTCTTGACACTAAAGATAAGAAGAATGATTCACCGAAGCTCATCTGAAAAAGAGAGTAATGTCATATTATGTCACTGAGGTTGCAATACATTGATCATGGTTTGTTATTGGTTGCTCTTTACGCTCCACATTTCTCTAACTCTAATTCGTGGGTTGGTGACTATGTTGAAGAAACCAGATATTTATGGTAAGTGAATGGGAAGGTGGCAAACAAAGAAGGAATATTGTTATATTTCTACAGTAGGATGTATCATCTCCGTGTGGTGCAGTAACACATTGAGCATTTACTGTAGACAACATTCTAACAGTCCCAAGTCCTTGCTGTGCTTGGGAATTCCTAAGCATTTGACATGCCAGCTCTGCAAGCAAAAATGCTTTGGAAGTAACAGCTAGTCTGAGCACCCATCCTAATGACAAGTTTGGCATGTTTTGAATAAGCCATATATGATTACTGAATTTAGCTTGTCAGTCAAGTGTGTAGAAGAATAGACATAGCCGGTTTGTTATACTCTAAAGCTTGACCATAAAATAACAAACTTACCCTCGAAGTTCCAACAAACCACCTGGCCGATCTTTTTAAGACTGATATTATATCATAATTATCGACCCGGATTTCTCTATGCAACATAATACAGCTGCTTCCATCAATCTTATGACTATTTGCTGTTCAAATTTTTCAACCAATATAAAACACTAGAATGTGTATTGCAGCTTAAGACCAGGGGTGCAATTTATAACGGTTTGTTAAACTTTTTTCTCCTTCTTAACTTGCGCAGCCTCTAATTCGTCATTACCGACTATTTTTCGCCATACATCGCTGCGGTAAAACCACTCAAGAATATTTTTTAAAATGGCGTAAGTGCATTTTTGCGTAGTTCAGCCACTCCAATTCGCCCAGTCTGAGGTGGAGAAAACGCACAGTGGGCCATTTATTTAGCCTGCCAATGGGCCCATGGAGGTTGTCAGTACCCTGTTGGAGTGTTTCTCAATACTAATAAGTACTCAGGGGGGTGTTATGACTATTTCCAGCATTTATGTAATACGATCTGGATTTACTTTTTTAAGGTTTATTTTTCGCTTTTAAAGCGAAAAATAAAGAATTCTTTTAATAAAGAATAAAGTCCAAATGTGGGTTGAGGGACATATGTTAAAGGGCATTATTTTTGCTTTTTTTCCCCACCAGCGTTTACCATAATTTTTTAAACTTTTCATCTTTTCCTTTTATCAAACTTATTAAAAAGGCGAATTTTCATCAAAAGCGAAATATTGTAGCAAAAGTATCACTACAATGCTGAAAAGTTCAGCACATAATGATGTGTAAATAGTAATACTCCCTGGTGGTTTTTTCAAAGTAGTATTAAATTGGGTACTACACATAGAAACACCTGTCCTTGTGTTATTTAAAATAGAGTAAAACTCAAAAGGCACAATTTTCTCTATTGTCATAATAGGAGATAATGTAAACTCAAAAGGCAATTGTCTCTCTATTTATAATAGGACATTTTTTAGCATTGCCTATTTCCATAGCAAACTGCAGCTAATTATCAAACAGTTCATTAATATGGGAACATCCCATAGTGCGTGTAGAATAATCATGTTATGGAACATTCCAGTTAAGTTGTAGTTGGCAAAAATTCCGGTAACACTGCAAAAAAAATGCAACAAAAGGGGGAAAAAGGTGGCAAAAAGGCAAAAAATTCACTCTATTTACCAATGCTTTAATCAAAGGGATGGTGACAAAAATACGCTCGAAAATACACTAGAGACACAATCTCTCTTTCGCCAGTGATACCAGGAACAATGCAAGCATAAGGTGAAAAACTATCGCCACACATCGCCGTCAGCGATACTTTTCCGCAAGGGCGAAAATTAACGTTTTATAATAAGGAGAAAATAGGCGCATTGTGTCATTCGATGTATAAATATGCCCAGGTTATTAAAGCTTTCTTTCCTGGGACACCCTATTTTCCAAAACGACAATGCCCATACACAATTGCTTGGGTTTTGGATTAAATATGCAAAGGTTAAGATGTCAAAATCAGGATGAATGCCTGTGAACATTAAGCTGTTGTTTTTACCTTTACCAAAACCCTGTGTCTTCACTATATAAACGGTAACTCCTATTGTTAATCACCTGTGGGTATATAAAAAACTTTATATTACTAGCTTCATCCTAAAAAAACATCAGAGAAATGAATGCATGATCATCCACAGTGCTTAGTACTTACTGCCAGTGGGAATTTTGTTATTGTTTATAAGAAGGTGATGTAATCCTGGAAAGATCATAGGGAACATGGACATCAGGTTTAGGGCTTGGATGATAATGTTAATTGCAGGTATTCTGTAAAATCTGTAATCGATGTTCGATTACATTGTGGTGCCTCTTTTTTTTGAGCCCCTTCTCTACCCTGTTCTTTAAAAAAAAGGCAGAATTAAAGTGGATACAATATATATAGATATACATATGAGATTTTGATATCCATGGTTTGCTGTCGGTTCATTTTTCTCCTTCTTGTGGTGTGTATGCAGGAATACGGAGCCTGCTTGGGTGCTTGCACCCTATTGCAACCAAGCATGCAATTAAAAATTCCCTTTAACACCCTCTCCAAAGAAGTGGCCAATACATTAATCAATCAGTTAACCAATACATAAATATCGATATACTACATTGTGGGGGGGGTGGCGCTCGGAGACACCCACCTTGTGCCCACCATGTGCCTATCCTGTTGCTTCATATTAGAATTACACAGTGATTCTCCTCCAGTTTACAACCTTTTCTGTAGGAGATCAGTGGGTTGTTCAACAAACATGTTAGGGTATGCAGTGTTTCAGGAGGCTTCCAATGTTTTCTATGTTTTCCCCATTGATGGCAGGGCTCCCAATGGAAGTTTTCTCTGTAACAAATGGATCTTAGGGGTTTATCACTTTGTTACTTGCCCTTATTACATTTGTCCTACACATTTCTGGCTAGCATGTTTGTATTATTATTGGCAACAAAGTAAAAAGTTTTTTAAGTTGGACTGGATGAAAACTTTGATATATGATAATGATTTCAATCAGTTGTTTCGATACCATTCAGGGTTATACATGTTCCCACCTTTCTCACTTACATCAAATAATGAATATTAGTACAATTAAAATGTGTACTTTGGAGCACTGAATGCAGATTGATATGATAAAGTTATGGTACACCCCCCCAAAAAAATGTAACAAGTGGCAGGAAATGGGCACAAACCTCAACTTGCGCATGTTTATATATCGAAAGTTGTCCCGTGGCAATGGATGCAGGCACCGAAGACAAGGAATAGACTTGATAGGCCCACCAATATTTGCGATTGGTTAAGACATGCGCGCCTTAGCCAGTCACAGTGAGAGCGATGCTGGTCGGCCCCTTCTGCTGTCTTTCGTGCACAGAAGACAGCCAAAGGTGCAACAAGGTACGAGGGCTGGAAAAGACATTTGGGGAAAGAGCTTTCAGATATATAATACTGTGAGGTCGATGTTTGTGTCATTTCCGCCACATATACATTTTTAAGGATATACTCTTTAAGTACACATGTTGAATTGGAAAAGAGGAGATCCAAGATGGGGACACATATCTTGAACAGCCTAATAACGATTGACCTAACAACCTTTTTTTAAAAAAATAACGGGTCTATTCATATGCAGATAATACAAATTTGTGCGTGTTTCAAGCTTCATCGCAAACCATCAGGATGCACTCTTATGTAACCAATGGTTGGTAATTAGAGATGTATACTTATGCTGTTATGCATATATGATACATATATCATGCATTTATTAATGCAGGGAACCACTTCCTGTAAGGAGGATTTAAAAGGGAAATTCTTGCAGCTTGTATACATGTACCAGTTGGAACAAGAAGACTGTACCCTTCGAAACGTGTTAGATTTCAAGTGCTAAGTAATCAACCACTATAGTAAACAAGTGCTGTGTTGTCCGTTGGACTCATATATATCTCAATCAAAAATGCAATTTGTATGCACTCAGATCTGGGTTCACCCTGGTGCTACCAACTTAATCCAAGATATAAGGTAGCAAATAACAAAATAGATAAACAATGGCTCTTTACATAGCATGTATCTAGATTTCTTAACACATTGTATACTGCCGTTTGATCAACAAACTTTCATTCTTAATTTATTTTGTGTGGCTGCTTGTACTATCACTGAATGAATCAATGAGTTGCTGCAGTTCTTCCCAGAGGGGCCCATATCATTACATGACTGGGCTTCCAGTCATGCATTATCGTTGTTCTATGCTGCAGAAGAAGAGGTTCCAAGGTTGTCCTGCCATTTGAAGGAAACCAGGAGCTAAGAGAAAACTAGCCCACAGAAAGTTATTTGAGATGGTAAACATGGTTCACTATGTGATTTCAACACCTATCCGTTAACATATGTTGCCAATGTTCCTCATGACAACTATCAATCACACACACATAGACCATCTCTTCGTTCTCGGTTAAGCTACACCCACTTGTTGGTAGACAGTGCATCTTAAGAGACTGTTTACTGTTTACAAGAAAGATGTAGTATAGTGCCACTATTTTGCACGCTCCACCACTGCCTAATTCAGGGTACAATTTATTAAACATAGGCATTTAATGCCTAAGTCTATGAATGCAATGCTATTTAAAATAAAATATCACAGTCCATATGTTGTTGTGATCAATTGATTTGCTGGTAAGTGAGGCAGCGGAACACCCAGATAATCCAACATTGTAGCTTTGCTGGGGACTGGCAGTTACAGATAGATTTTAATTAATTTAAATGTATTGTTAAACTCCTTATAATCTTACATCATTTATTATAAATCCTGTAAACACTAGGAAAAACATCATAAAAAACTTACTCTGGTAAAACATTTTTAAAATATCCCAGTTCTGGTAGGATAGATTGCAATCTGGGTACCCACCGTCAGCAGGAAAGGTTGACAAACACCTGGAAGGGCTGGAACATGGAGGTTTTCTTCATTCATCCAGGTTCTAAACCAGTCAATGACATCTGTACAGAAAAAGTGAGAGAAAGCCTTTGATGATTTGCGTTATTTACAAAAGATTCACATCCTTGTAAATAACAGCTATATTTACAGCGTTATGAAGTAAGTCTTAACCACATGTGCATGCCTGGATTTTACAAGACAACAAAGGAAAGACCTCAAGACTTTGTCTCACAATAACGTAGACTTGGGGGACTGGGCTACAAATGGCAACCATTTATGCAAACATCCTGGCTGATTTATACGTTTGAGAACTCTGATAGGTAACTGCGCTGGGCTTTATGCCTCCTATCAAAGGCTATTTTTTGTACTACACACTAGCACAAAACTTTACCTAAAGAGGTTTCGTATTGCGCGACCACTTTTTCCTAACATCCACGCTATCCTCATTGAATGTGCCACGGGTGAGGACCTAAACTGTACTGTTCTATCCCTGGTCAGCTACACTACGTCTAGCTTTGCTTGCTGACTTCCTTCAATGCTCACCTGACTCAGTCCGCGACTTTTTTTGCCACGAAGAACAAGCTCTGAAAGAAGCGTGTCTTCTCATGGGTGGATCGCGAACCCGGAAGTGGGAGCAAAAGCAACCAAAGGAAACTTTAGGTGAGTAAAAGCTAGACTTAGTAATTGAACCCCGGGGGTGAAACTGTGTGGTTTAGGTCCTCACCCTAGGTTACTAGGATGCGTTCCGACAGCATAAGGGCAGGCTTCAATCAGATGTATTTTCATTTTCATACCATTTCTGGGTTACATTTACACTTTTACATGTTTAAAGGTTCTGATTGCCCAATGGAGGGACTCAACAGCGTGACCCGCACATGTGATGCAACAGGTAAAGGTTAATAGAAAAAGTACTGCAATAGACATTTAACATTTCCATTAACAAGAGAGTGGCCCCCTGCCCTTGCCATAATTCCTTTGCATGACAGAACTATTACTTTTTGCACCCAGCCTATCACGCCCAGATTTCCGGAACCTGGATTTTCTTTCGATTTTCGATTTTATCGAAAGTAGAAACGATTTCGAAAATTGAAAGTAGATGATTATTGAAAATCTAAATCTTGAAAGGTATGACTCGACTTTCGGTAACTCTCGAAATGGCATGCGGAAAGTTCGAAAAAACAAACAACCGATCTGAGAAAGATAGTTTTAAAATAAGTTTTGGTTATATTTACGGGTTCCCGACAATTCCCAGTATCTGTTCATTTACAGTAACCTACTATCACATTTTCCCTCAAAATGGACAGAAACCTTTTCAAATTATTTTCTGCCAGAAGACTCTATGGGTTGGGTTTTCAAATATATTTTCCGAAAACTCTAAACAAATTTAAAAAGAACGAAACTCAAAACAGTTTCGAATTCTCTAGTTATATCAACAGATCTTGTACAGTCATACTAATTTGTGCTTTTCTCCAGCTTCATCGCCAGGAAACATGGATGCGTTGTATGTAAAAATGGTATGGTATTTATGATTTATACTTTCATTTGTGTCACTTTCATCCATCCAGTGCACAGATAGCTTTCTGGTCATTGATATAACTTGGTAGTCGAGGAGAAGATAGTGTTTCCTTTTAGTAGTTATACTTTTCAATTAGAATTGGTTTGTAAGGTGTCCCACAAAGTGTAGGATGACTTGACCTGCTTGTAATGGCTTTCATAAGTTCAACAACATCTGGGTTTGTTTTTTCTTAACACTCAGTGTCCATTTGCAAGTTAAATAATGAAACAATCCTAACACTCCCTATAATACTACCAGTTTAAGCATTAAACTGGTCCTGCTTTATTAGCTGAACTCAACTGCTTAGACAAAAGTTTGTGCGAATATGTTTATTTCAGACTAAGCACAAATCAGACATCCCCCTGAGGGCTTCCTGCTCATAGCATTAAAATCAGTCAAAGCTGGTCTGATTATTATGTTTTCCATAAGCTGCAGTGAGAAGTCAAGTATACTCATATCGTAACCATCTGAATGGTGTTGCTTTAAAATTTTAAAACACAGTTAGCTGCAGGTGGACACAGGGTGGCCATTAATCCGCTGTTTTTGTCTGTTCCAGAACAAGCCCCTTAGTCCAAGCCTTGTAATGCAATTCCTTCCATATTTTACAAAACAACTTCTGCTTCAGTGGAAAACAGGCTCTATTCCAGAAATGTCCTTTAGCTTTTTGTAAGGTTAAACTGCACGTCCAGAGCAATTGTTCTCACGGTCATTTAGCTAATGTCTCATTAGGCGATCTCTGAAAATATATTGGTATCTTTGCTCCAACCTATTTTCAGTTATTAGTATCTTTTTGTGCTGTTATTGTGGATGCCCAGCTTGCAAGGGTTTGGTGATAGCACTCTCCGTCCTCCTCACAGCCACAGAGCTTTAAGTTTGGAGGGAATGTTTTCCCTTTACGATGTGTTTAACAGAAGGCTTAGGTTAATCAAAGGGTAAATCCATTGTTAAAACTGGCTTAGGCACAAAAGACAGACCCCATCATCTGATGGCAAGCATGCAGATTTCAAGTGCACTATAAACTGGCCATGGTACCTTTCTATAATTTTAACCGTGGTGGTATTCGATCAACTGCAAGGTGGTGTTTAGGGTTAGCCATTTTCCTTTGGGGCCCAAGCATAAGAAACTGTGCTGGGGTACAGTAAATGAAGGTATATACGCTACCTACAGTGTAAATAAATAGATTACGCAACCGAGGAGTGTTCCTGACAATATAGAAGGTGAAGTAATGTCCGTATACTATTCTGTTCGTGTTAGCGGTTATATCCATATAATACATAGGACATATACCTAGAGAAAAAAACCAAGACCCAGTCACACAAAACAGTAAATGGCACACTTACTTATCTCCCCCCATTCCTGTTGATACTCCCTGTATCTAACCCCCTGTCCCCCCCCCTTTTTCCACCCCCGTTCTACCCCAATGTCACCCCATTCCTGTATCACCCCTGGCTCACCCCCTTCCTTTATCTACCCACTTGTATCACACACCCCTCCTGTATCACCCCGTCCACCCCGCCTTCCTGTATTGGACCCCCCTGTCTGCCCTTCTGTATCTAACCACCCCCACCTCCTTTATCTCCCTCCCTAACTCTACCACCACCCTCCCTGACCTCCCCTTATCTACCCCCCTGTCCCTCCCTCCCTGTATCTACTCCCCATCTATACTACCATACAAGAGAATTTGTTCCAGATATAAAAGTGTAAATTCCATTTGTATTTACATGTAACTGACCAGGTTACACTCGGTTCTCCCATCAGTTCCTGTCAACTGTGAACTGCACAGAAAGTAAGCCAGCAGGCTCCAGATTCCAAGCAGAGTCAATTTAGACTCAATTGGAATGTGACACTGTCGGCTTATCTTCCATGCAGTATCATACCGTGACAGGAACCGACGGGAAAACCAAGCGTACCTGCGTACAGTAACATTAAATACAAATGGAATTTAACCCTTTATCACGTTGGAAAATCAAATGTATCTTGTATGGGTATGGAGGAGGGAGGGTGGGGAGATGCAGTGGTCAAGAATTCTTAATTACAGTCACTCAGTGATGCACCGAGTGACTGTAATATGATTCTCGCCACGCACCTCTCCTGAAAGTATAGGAGCCTTATGTACTTATAGGCGTATTTGTGATTTTACTCCAACTGGAAATCTCAGCAGCTCATGGGCCCTCCAACGGTAGCCCCGGTTAACACAGAATAAGAAATTTGGTCTTATAGTCCTGGATTAGCGCTACAGGCGTCACATGTATATCCGCAATGAGAGAGCAGAATAATAGATGGCGTGCCTCCACCCGGATGAGAAAAGACTCCTTTGTAATTACTCACTTATATACCAATGAACAGAATGGAAAAGTTTATTTGAAGAGATATCAACTTTGTACTAGGAAGTAGAGTGTTGCAGAACCAGAATGATTTACATTGGTATGCGTAAGTTTCCAAACAAGGTTTCCTCTTTTGTTTACTTACTGTTTAACTTTCTCCCTGACTTCCTGGTTACTGGCTCCTCCCCCTCACTTAGTCTAGTCTATACCTAGTCTACGTATCTTAAAATCTTTGGATCAGGATGAGTAAGACCAGGGAAAATATCCCTACTTCACTAAACAAGGAATATATGGGGTCTAATATGAGTCACGATAACCTTTGGATTTGGTAACAGTAAAGTCAGGTACACACATCAGTTCTTTGTTCCCGGTCGACTTTTTCGCCACTAGCAACATATCCAGGAATGAATACTGGTTAAAAGTAGCCTTTAGCAGACCGTTTTCCTTGCCATTGCTTTGCATGATGTCAGTTGTTACATCCGAGTGAATCAGGAGTGCAGCATGAAAAACACACCAGAGATTTTTCAGCCAACCCATGATCCACGAAATATTGATCAATCAATGTTGACTAATGTAAGTGATGCAGCAAATTCTTGTGTTGCTTATATGGTAAATGGCCTGTGTTAATGAATCACCTGTTGGAAACGAATATCTTGAAGTTTTGGTGGACAAACACACTTAAAGGTATCAAGCAGGTGCCAGGTGGCAACACCAGAGCATCATGTATTTGTCTTGTATAAAGAGAGGTATGGATTCACAGGGAGGAAAATGTTATCTCTCCTTTACAAATCATTGGATAGGCCTCTTTCAAATAGATCAGTGCAATTTTGAAATCCTGTGTACAAAAAGGACATCTTGAAACGGAAACGGGTTTCAGAGACAACTAAAATCCATATATGGGAGTTTGGAATATGAAAACAGATTGGGATAGTTTTTAATTGATGTCACTAGAGAAAGGCGCTTGAGTGGGGGGGTATGAATTAATGCGTAAAAAATACATTAACGGGCCATCAATAAACTATCTGGGTACTTTTTCACCTAGGATGTTCGAGGACACACGTGGACATCCTTAGGCTTAAAGAAAGAAGTTTAATCTGTCAGCTTTGTAAGGGTTTTCATGGTAAACTGATGGAACGTCCATTGGACATTGTTATGGCAGGTTCATTGGATTTTTTTAAAAAAAGCGGATGAGTTTCTGAAAACATGCAACAAATTTGAAGTTACTGTATATGATAACAAGTAGAGTTTGATCCGGGATATTTTCTCGATTGCCACTTTGGACTAAGTAAGGATTTTTTTCCCCTCGTAATTGGGTTGTTTTTTTTCCTTCTCTGAATCACACAGTTAGACAGCAAAGGTGTTTGGGTATTCCTGGAGTAGGTTTTTTAGCTGCTGCCAGAACTTGTTCATGTTTTTGTCTCAGTGTCCCTGTCACTAGTCTTGTTCGACTCAACTCCTAGTTTTTGTATGCATTTCTTCTCTTGTTGTGCTACCTCCTCCCAAACTAAGGCCAGTTAGGAGTGTGGAGCATGTGCAGTAGAGCATTGATTGGTGCGCTCATACGCCATAGCATTCACCCAGTGATTTTATATATAGAAAAGAGAGACTGCTTTGCTATGGCAAATGTAAGCACATTGGCAGTTGAATGTAATCTCTGTTAGATCACCTAAGATTTCTTTTAGCTGTAGGAGTTTGAAGTTTGTGTTGTGGGGTGGGGGTGAGGTAATCAAATGTAGGTTTCTCCCGCCACACCTGCATAGGTTCAAAATTTTGCTGGGTGCTACTCAGGTACCCAGAGCAGTGGTTACATCATCCAAAAGAGAAGAGTCCAGGGTTGCAAACCAATCTCTAAGCAAATGATGTGTTTATATACTCGTGACATAAAACAAAAAAAGTGATTTCTTAGGTTACAGTGCTACATTGGGACTTCTATAACCACCACACACAGCAGCTAAATGCAGGGTTTGGGTGGTGTTACTGGCAGGCACAGGAACAGAAACAGATAATGCTTATTCCTTATTTCTGATCTTATTGATGATCAATTATCCATGCAGTGACAGAGAAATAAGCTTTACTTATTAGAATGGATCAGTTTTACATGTAGGGCCAGGGGAGGGGCTGGTGGGTGATTGCAGGTTTTACTGAACTAGCTGTGCCCCCTTTAGAAAGTAAAACTCCCAGAGCTAAAAAAAAGAGTGGGAAGTTAGTATTCGTCCACCATAGCGGTTGATATAGCATTGTCAGCATAATTTCACAAACATGTACTTTATAGGCTATTTGCCTTGTATTTTTTGAGCTTTGTTGGAGGAACAGCGAGTGGCAGAAACACTAATGTATATATTATGTAGTCTGCGATCTCCTTCCCAGAAAACAAGCCCAGGGATTATGACCAAGGAGAAAGGTAGTCAAATGTATTCCACAGTTTTAAAAACTATGGAATAATTTAAAGCACACTCACCTGGGAAAAATGCTTGGGATAGCACCGTCATCAGAGAGCTTGGATACTGGTCATATGTTTATTTTAATATGTCCCTTAAATTCTGGTCCTAACTCGGTGTTGAGAGTGAAAATATTTTGAAGACTGTGCTGAAAATAGAAAAAAAAGTAAAATAAACTAAAAATGTTGTTTTCTATTTTGTTTTTGTGTTTTTTATATCAAAACCTTCCTAATTTGTAAATCATATTGTAAACACTGGCCATTCACACAGGTTTACATAATCATATATGTGCGCTAATAGGACAGTAACAATCGGACTGATTTTTTAAATAGGACTGCTGGGAAAATAAATTGAATTTTACAAACCTAGATCTAAAAAAATACCAACCAGACTACCTGCAATGAAAGGTGTTGTTAAGCAAAGGTAAGACTGCACACCTGTTTGTCTGCTTGCAATTGGGGGTCCGTGCCATTCCCACTGTTCCGTCCTGTGCAGTTGTAAAGATACTGCAATAAGGTGAAAAATGAAGGGCACCATGCACAATAGTCTGCAGTAAACTTATAATGCAACATATTTCGGACTCCACGAGTCCTGTCAAGGCTTGACACAGACTCGTGCTAGTCCGAACCACATGTTGCATTATAAATTTACCTGCAGACCTATTTCTGCATGGTGTCCCCTTCATTTTCAGCTTATTTAAGAAAGGTGTTAAGCCAGCCATTGGACCCCCATATAGATCAGTATTATGAAGTTTGGAGGTGGGCATTTGTAAGTTAAAAGATGGACCTGCTCAGTGTACACACTTTGAAAAAAGATTCACCAGTCATTTATATCAACCACGAGTGGACTGATCTCTTTACCAAGTAAAGCCAAAGCCTAAATAGGCAGGAAGATTTATTTCTTTATACTGAGCTGCAATAATTGTCGTGTACTTTGCTATAATGTTACCTGAAAACTAGAGGAAAGTTTCGCCGCAGGAAATATTCAAACTTTCAGTTATGACAATTCAAGTCACTTTGTATCAAACCTGAAATACTATAAATAAATAGTCATATAAATGATATGATTTATGATTCACAAATGCTAAAACCATGGCATGTAAGCCTTGGGAAGTGCGGAATTCTGAATGTTGCCATAAGGAAAATATGTTCAATTTCTTATTTAGAAGTTGTCTTCCCACTTCTTATACTCTTTTTTTCATTACCATTTAGGGATTACATCTTCATTTTATAGGGAGCGCAGGACTCTTTTCTAAGTTAAAGTCATGCGCGTAACCAAGTTAATAGGGTTAGTGCGCCTGCTCAACTACACACCAGCTTTGGGTTAAATTCTCTACAGCAGCAAACTGTATTGAATCATGTTACAACGATTTACCCCAGAGCGATATGGGTAAATCTCCCCCGTTAGACTTTTTTAAAGGGCATGTCCACCCCCCCCCAAAAAAAAACCTATAATCCCCCCAACTACTAGGCCCACCATGTAGTTGTATTTAATCCTTAACTCACAATCCCAGTCCAAGGTTCCTGTAGCCCCCCCCCAAGTCTCAAAACTACCACCAGAGGATGCAGATCTTGCTGCTATCTACACTCCGGTAGATATTTGCCATGCGCCATGCATGCCCGTTCTCCCCCCTCCTCCTCCACTCCCCCTCCCTCCCTCTCCCTCTCCGTTCTACATCTCCCCACTGACAAAACCCCCTTTAATCTGCTGTCTCCCCATTGTCCCCAGCCCCAACCGCATATTTTTTTTTTTCAAAAAGGCTCCCCAAACTCTTACTTACCTCCCCTTTTTGCCTCGCTGCACTGAATGACCGGCAGGCCGCTCCGTGATTGGCTGCCGCTCAGCCATCCCAGACGGACGCCGGTCCCGCCTCTGCTTGCATGCCTCGCAAGCAGGGGGCCGGCAGTGCGCGGAGCGAAGAGGGGTGAGGGGAGGTAAGTAAGAGTTTTGGGGGGCGTTCGAAAACAATATTTATGCGGTTGGGCTGGGGGACAGGTGGGGAGCAGCAATTAAAAATAAGTGTTAAGGGTGGACATACCCTTAAACACAATGGGAGCTATTTACTATGGGACAATGCTCAGTGGTTAGGTCATTGATGCCTGCAGTGCTGAAGTCCTGAGTTCAATTCCACCCTTGGGAACATCTGCAAGGAGTTTGTATGTTCTCTCCCTGTGCTTGCGTGGTTTCCTCCGGGTCACCCGTTTCCCCAAAATCATAAAACGACCATACTGATAGGTTTATCTGTTGTATTCAATTAGAATCAACTGGACTTGAAAGTTTAGTTTGTCTTGAAGACGTTTCGCTAGTCATCAACTGGTTTTCATTCAGAATTACTTGTACAAGAATCTGTGGGCCATTTTTGTACCTGGAAAATCCCCAATTAATGCTATCACAGCAGGTGTTAAGGCGTGATTAGATAGTGGCTAAGAGGTTCCTTAACACTGTGAATTGTAATTGGGATTTTTTCCAGGCATGTATGTTAGTGTCAAATAATGTGCCTAGATGTAAGGTCGTTTGGGGTAGGGCCTGATGTTATGTAATCCATGTAATTGGAAGAGCTCTTATAACTCCATAATAATAATTCTCTAATGTCACCTCCTGTGAAACATCATGTTAGATGTTGTCCAAACTCTATTCAATATTATATGCAAATCAAAACCAACCCTATACTTGGGAATTTCAGCATTTATTCCTTTTTTGGGAAGAATAAACCAATATCTCATTAAAGTCATATTATGATTATGAAAAAATGATTGAAGGCCTTCCTCCTATTCCTTTCATAATTTATATATTTGTATAAAAGTTACCATATCTATATATTTTTTTTTTTCTTTCAGGACTTAGGACATAAAACCAGCAGGCTGCACTCTACATGAACACAGCAGGTGATGATGTTGAAGATATTAAAATAAAACGCTCATTAGAGTAGGAGATTGTTTTTAAGCAATGAGGTTTTATTTTGAAAATAGCCTGGAATGCCAGAGGTTGAATAATCGTTAAGAGCCTGGCAATGTGCCATTATTTTTTTCTGTAATATAATGATAGAAGACAACGAAAACTGTAACTGAAACTACTTGTTTGCTTACAATGAGCTGAAGTTTTTGAAAACCGTGCTTTCCTGTGGCAGTGCCAATTAATATCAGGCCCAGGGCTTCCTTTAGCATTTTGCTCGGGGAAGATTGTCCTGTTTGTCCCTATGTATAAACTGGCTGTCTGTCGGCCTTCAAACACGAAAATTTAGTACAACATTATTTGTCAATAGCATAAATTACTGCACTTTGGCACCTTGTTGTCATTCTATGAAACAGCAACTTTCACAATGTCTACACTGGCAATTATAAGAAGCCTGACAAGTTGGATATTATTCTTCCTACTCATTCAAGAATTGGACAACAAAGAAAATTTATAATATGATGCTCCTTACTTACGTGCTCATATATAGGGAAACACATGTGTTTCTGTAGGCGTTTTCAAACCAGAACACTTAAGCAGATGTTATTTTGTCTAGTAAATGCAGATAGTCCCGTTAGATTTTGGGGGGGGGCACTTTGTGTTGTCCATTGAACGGTAAGATTTGCACATAATTTTCAGAAAAAACTTGATACTGACAAGCAAAGATAGCAAGAGCTGTTGGACAGGTCCGAAATTCCCCAAAGGCAGTCAGATTGGTAAGATTTTCTAGCTGCTTAACTACACGTGAAGATAAAAATATTAGTTCATCTTGATCATCTTGGTTTATATGTCATTTTAAGAAGCTTAGGCAGTCAACAATTTTTTTCATGCTTGGTTTACAGTAACCAATCATATTTCGGAAAATCGTATTGGTACATGTAGAACCATGTAAACCAAGCATTGAAAAAGTTAACCCGATTGATCAAAAACCAAATTGACCAAAAAATTTACTCAATGATCAGAAACAATTAGGGTTTCCTGTAAACCTATTAAGAAGAAGCGCAAAACTCCGCGAGCTCAAGGTCATCGCAGTAGATGTGCAGAAGAAAGAACCGCTAGCAAAATCGTCTCCGTTGAGGCCTGCTTGCCATCGGGCTCAACTGTAGCCGCAGGGAGTGAAGCCTGCTGGCATTGGCGAACTTCAGTGTTTTGGTGTCGCTAGCCCCAAAGGACGTGCAATCGGATCAAGACGCCAGTGACTTTGGCCTCGTCGGGACATCCGGACACCGAGAGTACCCCTGGCTCCGCAGGATACTTTCGGGGTCAGTGGCCCGGCGGAGTTGGTGTCACGCGTGATGAAATAAAGAAGATAGCGCCAAGGGCTTTTTAAGAGCCGACAGGGGTCTGGTTTGAGCTGCGGATACTCCAACAAGGGAACTTATCAGTTTGCCACAAGGAGCCCCGGGGACCCCTTGTGCCCCAAATGCCCTTCTCAGGTGCAGCCAAAGTCCTGATAGCCTGGGAGGGGTGGGTTCTGCTCGAGCTGCAGGGCCTCCTTATCCCCAAAGGGCACTTTTAGTGCCGCAAAGGCCAGTATAGGGCCAGGGAGGGGGGTTCTCCGGTTTCAAGTTGCGGGCACTTTCGTGCCTCCCTGAGGGTCCCTCCACCCCTACCCAGCGGGTCCTTTCCCCCTCCCCCAGAGTACAGGGTAGGGTCTGGGAGTGGCTTGTGGGAAGGGGTTTGCGGCAGGTGGTCGCCATCCACAGCGGGGTAGCAAGGCTGTGTGGCATACGCCAGGCCCTTGAATGGGGGGCAAGGACGGAGGCGAAAGCCTCCCTGCCGCCCCCTCCGGCGAATGTGACCACTGCGGCGTGGTGGTGACACTACCCCCGCAGGTGGATGCAACCCCCTGCAATCTCAGCGTTTTCGCCACCTTAAACTTTGATGAATGGAAACCGAGATTAACGCGGCGCATCATTACCGCCACTTTATAAATAAGAAGCCGACGCAGTATGATGCGCAAGCACGAAAAAGTACCGGGCGTACTTTTCGCTGCTGGTTTTGCCCTTTTATCATACATCTGATAGGGATTTTGCCAAAAGGTTGGGAACTGGCTGCAAAAAGTACCGATCGTTTAGAGAATTAATGCCCCAAAGACATGAAGCAAGTAAGAAAAATGAACCTATTCAGTTGATGTGCTCTTGTCAAGTTAGGATAACGATTGTTTGTGCTGAGTGAAAGAAGTCAAAAAAAAGAGAAAATTAGAAACAGCTGAAACCAGGTTTACTGTAGAACACCACCCTACGCCCCTGGGGTCATTTAATACTGTACGGCCCAAACTGATCATCTGAACACGTGACTATTCACTATTATTCTGTACTTTATTGCAATACCATCTGGGGAAAATGACTAACAATACGAGATATGCCATCCATGATGGAAACCCACAAAACAAAAAAAACCCACTCTGATAAATAGATCACAGTCAAGACAACTGGTGTATTTACAGAAGTTGTTATCTGGGCTTGGAGAAATGGGTGGTGAGGATAAGAAGACATAGCAACGCAAGTAAAAATAACAAACTATCTGTTGCTTTTTCAATGTCTGGAATATTTGTGACAACAGCAAACGCAGCAAACAACTGCAACTGGCTAAATTAAACACAAGCCACATGTATTATCAATAACATCCGCATTTCAGCTGACTTGCCTTTTTCGTGAACAAATCTGGATTCTCTGATGCACTGGTGACTCGTTACTTTTGAGTAAACAAGCTTCAGTAAGCTTACAATCTCTTCAAGGTGCCCTAAAGGAGAAACAAGATGATTTAATCATGGATTGCTTAATGACAAGGAAGTATAATGAGTCTTTTTTTAAAGTCTACACCTGAGATCCCCAGAGAAGAACATTGTTACCAGGCCGATGTAATAACTAAAAAATTACATCTTATCTGACGGGATCCGTGATGACTTTAAATCCATGATCTGCTCAGGTAGTTAACTTTTTTTAGTACTTCTCAACGTTCATAAGCACAAAGTAGTAATGGGAGTTAATAGTGAGCTAATCTTAACTAACCTTTTCGACAAAGTTTTGGAAATGGCGTGGCAGCACAATATGAGTTAAAACCCTGCTGACCTGAAGTAAAATCGGGTTAGTTTGTTCGGGTTACTGGGGGTTTTGCCCTTAATAAACCAAATATGGCCGAATACGCACCGCCCCATAAGTGATGAAATCAATGTTGCCTGACAACATAAACCTCAAAAACAGGCAACATAAGGTTTTAGGATTTTAAGTTACGAATTCATCGCGCAGATATACATGTGTTCTAATGACCAGCCATATATATATATAATATTGTGATTAAAGGAGAACTATGTGTGGTATAAAGTTTTTTTCAAAAACATAAAATAAAAAGTTACCTCGGACAGGGAGGTGGGATGGATATTTTCTTACCTCCCTATATTATGTTCTATGAAGAGCTGCAGTGCTTCAGCGCTTATCTTTAATACGAATACCAGGTTACTAACTGGCAGATTAACACAAAAACTAAAAACCTGGGCACACCAGTTTATATATACTAATTTATTTAGTCATTAAAGCAACATAACGACACTTTTGGTGTGAGAGCAACACCTTCAGTTCAAAAGCCACACCAAAGTACATTTTTAGTGTTTCAGTTTATAGTTAGCAACAGGAAATAGAAAAATAGTCCCCTTAGAGGCTTAAAAGGTCGTCAAAACCATTAAAATAATGAACAGTATCAAAAGTTAACAGACATTATGACACCATACCATTATAAAAAAAGTGTTTGGTTTATCTAAAGAAGGTGTGCTCTCTATCTTAAAAATACGGTTAGGTCTTGTTTTTAAGAATGGTGCCCTGGTTTTCATTTTGATTTGTGGATTAATCTATGCCTTCTCTACTAGGCATTCCCAGGTCATATCATACTGGACATTATTCATTGATATAATAGAGGTGGCATAACACATCCATATTGTTGGCAATGAAAACGATATCTGCTATAGCTCCATAACGAAAAAAATATTGGCGGAGGGGGAATAATCAATCCTACCTTTCTGTGCATTTTTCATTTTTAAAGTAAATTTTTACAGAATTGTGTCCTTTATTAACGATGATATGCTTCCGACTGCATCCAGTTTCTTGTTTGCAAGTTCCTACAAAAAAATTGATGCTTTGTATTGGCAGAGAATCCTTCTGTTATTTTTTTTTTGTTTTTTAAAGGGATGTCATGTCAGAATGTTTAAAAAAAAGGTTTAGATTGTTATTTACAAACCCCAAATTCCTTCAGTGAATGATCTGGCTCCTGGTTTCTGGAAACTTGCAAGCAGGGCCAGACAAGCAGCCGACATCGTGTGATTGGCTGAGGAGAGCCAATCACAGACTGGGTTCTGCCGTCAAAGAGAGCGCCGCGGAATGAAAGGGTTAAGTAGATTCATAATCTTTTTTAACAAATAGAACAGAGTGTGGGGGCAGGCAGGGATGCCCATACACTACAGAACTAACGCTAGGTGGATGGCCAGCTTAAGATGGATCCGGGTGGTGGGAGGAGAAACCGGCTCCCATGCCGTTGGCTACTGTCTCCTCCAGAGGACAAGAAGAGGTTAGAAACCTTTTTAACAGGAAGACGCTACTATCTTCAGTTTTCTGGACTTTGTAAAAACACTGCAGCGGGAACCATAAAAAGAGCAGAGATGTAGTGTAAGGAAGGATTTTTTTAAACGAAAACCTTGCAGCCAGTAGTGGGTTACATTTTATTTTTGGGGGGGGGGTGGCATGCTCCTTTTCATGAACTATGACAAACCTTACCAGCAGAGGGAAAATGTGACTACCCTTATATAACAAGCTTACTGTGTAGCCAGTCTCATTATCATACTACACTCCAAACATCTGCAGTATCACATGTCCTTCGTTAACTGTAGCGTAAGGACGCCAGCATTGGCCCATTTTTGGTGCCTTCATTCTTCCTTTTAAAAATGATACACTGACTAGTGTATGCTTTGTTTCAGCGATGGCTGATATTTGCAGAAAAGTGTCAACAAAATGCCACACAAACCCCTAGTAATAATTGAGCATCCCCAGTGACGTTAAGACATGTCTCAAACCAAGTAGCATTTTTTAAGGTCCAAAACGAGTGCTGCAGACCTGCACAATTGCCGTGGAATTCATTCATAACATCTGAGTCTCAAGAACAAAATCTAATTTTGTAATCTGTTTTATTATTAAAATTCAATGTTGACACCTGCAGAGCTATATAGAAACATTATTAAATCAAATAGAGTCACATTTAATGTATGTTCCTTGTATAAATGTTCAATGTATTACTATGTGCAGGTAGACGTGTTACATTAAAAACCCATACTTATGACACGCATTTGTCTTATACAGAACAATGTCTGAAGTATTTTCTGTAACCTAAATAACATGCATATTAAGTTCCTTCACAAGAACCTTTGAGCCATGGGGAAAATGACAGAATAATATGTAATACTGTTTAAATGGGAAACAATAAGACAACATTATCAAGGAGGATGTCGAAATAATTACCCTGACTGATAAAAAGTTAATAAAGTGCATACTTCTGTGCTGTTAACTGCTAGATAAGGTGTAGTTTCCTGCGTTGTGATCACTTTGCCAAGTCATCTAAGGTGGAGTTTGCTTGCCATATTGAAGTACAGTTTTTTAAAAGCTCTTGATAATAAATTGGAACACACCTTCTGTGCTTCATTGTGCCATCTGAGATTGCAACGTATATTTATCAAAGTCATTGTTAATTAAAAAATGAATAATGTGGCTGTAGTGAGAAGATATTCACAACTGATATGGCTGATGTAAATCTGTGCTGTTTGAAAAGCTTAATTCTTGTTAAATAATCAAGTTAGAGATCCCCCGAGAAATTTCTCAGGAGACTTTCGTACGTAAACTCAGAGTTGTCCGTACCAAAATGAAACCATTAACTCGAAGCAGTGAAATAAAGTGATTCCCCAGTTGGTAACAAGAATGCTATTTGAGGACATAATGGCCTTAGGATCCAAGATCGTTGAATTCCACTGGTTTGGGGCGACTGACTAATATATAGAAGAGTGACAAGCACAGACTCAATTAGAAATCATGTTTCTTCCAATTTGAAGCATTGGGTTCAAACGATCAGCCTATAGAGTCTGTACAATCTGGAAATGCCAATCAGACGCAGCTTCACATTGTTCAAATGATGCCCACTGAAAATTATTACAAAAGAGATCAACCTGTTAAGGTCAGAAACAGTCCATTCAGCCATAGTAACTGTGTCAGCAAGCAAGCCATTAAGGCAAGTGTGTGTCACTATTATAATATTACGTCTGCAGCAGAATTTGTATATCTGTGCTATCACAATGGTCCATATATATGAAGCCCCCCCCCCCAAAATGTATTGCTATTGAATCTCTTCCCAGTTTAGTGGTAAATCTGATGTCTGGGCATTGGAACCTGTAGTGTCCTAAGAAAATGTAATGAAAAACTTTAGGAGCGAACTGGTTAAAAGAGGTCATTATCAGAATTGGTATGAATTGTGTTCTATGTACACAAAGATGTGTTTCAGAGACCTAAAAACAGTGACACAAGCTAGTCTGTAGTAAATAAGTAGTGGACCTTTGTATGCAGAATGTTCCTTAGTTGTTTAAGTACATACCAACACAAAGTCTTAGCATGTCATCAAAATTCATTCTCATCTGCTAGGAAGGTGTGGAGGAACTCTCATTGTTGCAGATGTTTGGTATAATGGTGACGCTCTCCCCAATAACAGAGTAATAATATCATTCAGTGTATGATTATCGGTTGTATGATTTTTGAGAGGGTATCAAGAACAAATTGCCATAACGCTTTTTAATTCTTTCAAAATAATTCAGTTCCTATTTGAAAATTGATGAAACTAATATATGTAAGCATCTTGAACGAGCGTTACAATATATTGCCCTCCGATATCTTTCCTCCTAAGAATGACTCATAGCTGAATGCCAAACACCAAACAATGTTGTTTTAAATAGGATATTATTGACATGTTCTGCAATATGTATGTACCCATTCTGTAGTAATAAGTTTGTTTGCTCCTTTGAGTGGTTGGATTGATGTTAAATGTAATTCTGTGTTAGTAAAGGTTTAAAAACTTCAAGGCTTTTCTGCATTTTTAATGATTTACATTTTTAAAGTATTGGTAATTATCCACAGCCATGTGGCAATGTCCTTATTGTGTGAAGCCCCTGGCGATAGCCCATCGACGTCTGATTTTTTCACTTGGGCATAAAAAAATACACCTGTATACAAGTTGTAGTACTTATGTTCAGATAACATGATTCCATATTGTAAGAAGTTGAAAATATTATTATTTGAAGTTCAAAAGGCACATTTGATTGTAATACCCTTGTGAGCACTGTGATTATTGTATTTGATTCACTCAACGCTGTCGTTCATAGAGTGGCCCAGTCCCTGCAATAATTCATATATCTGCAATTTTCGTGTTTATTTGCGATTATAAAAGGTTGTGTGTCAGACGAAAACAAAAGTAGCAGACTGTAAAGATTAAAAAGTGTTGATATTCATTCACAGAAAATGTTAAATTCATCTATCATAGTTCAGTGCATGAGGAAATTATGAGATCACAGTGTTGTGTTTTGTGTCAAGGGCAGAAGATTAAATAGGTGTGAGGCTTATGCGTAAGATTTAATCTCACTGTAATGAAGCCTATAGTTGTGTTGTTTTTAGCAACTGAAGTAACAAAAGAGTCTTTTCTATCTGTTTTAATGAAGTTGTAATGTTCCTAGACCTTATAAATCTAGTAAAACTACTGCAGTGCTGGATTGGGTTAGTAAAGTAAAATTGACATCATTTTCTTACTAGTAGAGTTAAATCCAGTTTCTCAATGCAAGAACTCTTCACTAAGCAATGACAAGGTTTGGAGCATTGTCGGTTTTCTTGAGAATACCATGGCAAAACATGTCATTGATGAGTGAAGTTGTTATCTGGTATAATATCCATGTGAAGGATGTGAATTTTTAATTCCTTCAAAGCTTCATTGGTACACGCAGAATCTGTGTTAATTTAAAAACAAAAATCTTGGAATTTTTTGAAAGACATTACTGCAGTTCTGGGTTTTAGTACTGCAGTTGTCATTGTATTAAGAAGACAGCAAAAGCTGTGTGCTCTTTTCTGAAACATGTCCAGTTCACGTTGTTGGGATTATTTGAATTTTAGGATTATGTTGATAAGAATAGAAAGGTGGTTGTTACAGTGGTATTTGTATGTTCAGTTCAGGAGCCAAGAACACTGTAACCACGTTACAAAATGTATTGTTTAATATAGCTGGATGGTTAGACACTAGGCATTCAATAATTAGATTCAGAATGAATACTGAATCTAACACAAGTCCCTCTTATTGCTAGTAGTTATGTTTATGTTTGAAAATTGTTAATTATCCAACTGAGCAGATGCCCTGCATGGTATAGGTACCTGGAAATGTAGGTAACAGAGCTGTCCTCATTTCTACTTGGAGCATGACCAATACACAATATCAATTGCAAATTCACGTCAACAACAACATGTCAAGTATATCATATTGCAAACAATAATTTGGGAGATTTACTTTGAGGTATGAAATTCAATTCATTGTAATGTCGGGCACAACTGTTGGATATATTGAATTTGTTTCCAACAAAAGTGACATTTTCTAGGCACCAGTTTCATGCAATAATTGCAGGAATCCTGCAAGTGACTGTAATTTCATTTAGAACTGGTTTGTAATGAATATTTAGTTTGTTACTTGTAAAGCTCATAAGTTGCTGATGTGTAGAATAGTATCATTAATTCTACGTTCCCATTCTTCCGCAATGTAGATAGATGACTCTTTGAGCCTTGTAAAGGGTTGGTTGTGAAAAGAAAAAGAGGAGATTTTAAGAGACGTGTGATTTTTCAGTATAAGTTTAAGTTGCACCAGGCACTGCGTCACTATTAGGTTGGTAAACACAGTTTGTCTGTGGTCACTATATATTTCTTCTGGAAGATAGTCGTTCAATATTTAATAGATTCCCAAACCTCCAGAATGCGTGAGGGATTGAGATATGTGTAAATCTACGATATATTTTCCAATGTCCGATTTGAATCCAGTTTCTTTACATGTACGATCTCTCAAAGATCATGACAAAAGATTCTGAAAAACATTTGTTCCTTGTGTATTCCACAACATCAAAAGTAATGTCATTAATTAAGCTTGCGTTGATTGTCAAATGATTCAAACTGTGGATTGCTGTTTATCAAGAGTTCCGCCTAGAGGTTTCTGTCTTCTTATTGCTGGAATCTGAGTTACCATCAAATAAAAAATGTTGAATGCCTTTAAAGGTTGGTGCAATTTTCATGTTTAGAACTACAGGTTTACTTACTGCTTCAATTAGGAAAGACGTATTGCTATTTTTTTCAACATATGTCATGCTTTCCTTGTGGTAGATAATTGGAGAGTTCAACTGGAAGAGACACAGCTGCTTTCTTTTAATATTAGCACTAGGTATAGAGTAGCTCAGTGGATTGGAACCAATGGTAATATATCCAGAACATGTCCACTCAGGTGTAGTGATGCTGTCTTATAACCCTTGTGTGAAATACCAATGACTATTTAATGACCATATAGAGCCTTTTCGTTTTGGTTTCCATTGTCTATTAAACTCGGTAGTATTTTGTATGACTGCAGAAAGATGATTGAAAGTCTTGCGTTACATATTGTGTAAGACATCAAAAATATTCTAGCGCATTTAGAATAACCTTCCCACTTGCGTCATTGTCATCACTGAATAACTTGCATAGTAATGCCTTGTGTGATGTTTTCAAATAGGCTTGTTTGATTTATTAAAGACAAAAGTTGAGAGGAGTTAAGAACATATTTTGCCAATGTTTAGGAGGCCCGTGTTTTCGATCAACATGTTAGAGAGCTCAGGTATCATCTCGCAACAACTGTTACATTGCCAGTATGCAGACAGCACTCTCTGAAAGGTTCTCATTACGAGGCAAATATTTACACTTGTGTTGGTTTGCTTTGGTTAAATGTGTGTCAGAAAGAAAAACGAATCTATGTGAACTATACATCAGATGTAGATATTGTTCCCATAGCGTTGGAGTCATGAGCACGGGATACATTGATAAAATTTGTGTGTTTGCTGCCATTGAGATGATTACCATTCTCTGCATTACTTTGTACCTAAAGGAATCCCAGATTGTTTCAGAAATCTTGTAAAGAATATAAAATAGTTATTTTAATATTAAAGTAATAATGGTTTGTTGGTTTACAACACAGAACCTGGAACACTTGACTGTGGAAATAGAAAGTTAGTATTCGAGAGAAAAAGACATATGTTCAGTTTTTCCAAGCAGATGAACCTAATTAATTACATCACATCTAGATTGGTAGTGTTAAACACCTACAAATATTCCTGTTGTTCAGTGAGGATTGCATGATTAAGGGCTCCATACTAATGTCCTGTTACAGTAAAGTAAGCTTACCCCAAATTTACATGGATCATTTACAACTAATTGGCAATCATGTGTTTTGTGATGACAATCTCATATTATTGTAGGAATGATCTGAGCACTGTTCGTTGGTTTGAACCATTTGATCATAATGTCAGCCAATGCCCATCTACTGACACATTTACAGGAGAGTAGACAAATATATATAAAGAGTGCACAAGCCAGAGCCCTTCCCATTTGGCACACCGCTCAAGAAATCTAATTGAATGTTTATTACATACAAGCGGGTGTTTCTAATTGTGAATGGACATTTAATTTTGCTCATAAAGTATCAGTTTCTAGGTGAATGTTTGAAATTCCACGATGGTACCATTATATGTACATACACCTTGAATGGGTTATAGACTATTGAAGAAATGCATTGCTTCAGTAGCTGTGCTGAGATCAGGCTCACTATATATTCCTCCATTTGCAGCTCTGGCACCAGTGTTATTTCTATAAGTGTGTACCTATAAAAAGGTTTATGTTGGAGTGGTATGTTTGATTTGAAATGTTGGTAAATCATGCGTGATCCTCTGGTCTACAATGGACCACTGGATCCATCACACCTAAAAACTACAGTGATAGCATTTTTATTTAACAAACAACATCATCCTTCACATAATATATACAAGTAGTAACAATTATAGAAACAAAATATGTTGCAGAGCTACAAGAGGAGTGTTGTTCTGTATTACCTGAGTCTGGTGGTGTAGAGCTGGGGGATAGACCTATCTATTGTCTGGCAGCAAGCCAACAGCTGAGTGTTTCTGAGACTTTTTTTTAACTCTACATATCTGTACATGCTCCTCTAAACTTTAACTTATTTTTTGTTAATTTACTGGTTGTTTTTCTCTAAACAGAGATCCAATACAATGCAAAATGTATGTGGCAAATTGTCAGGGAGATTCAAATAAAAGCTTATTATCGTTAAAAATGGTGCTTTTTTCCACAACAATTAGATGTTTTCAATGTTAAATATGACATTGGCTGGGGCAAATTAGCACAATTTTAAAAATAAGAACTTTTTATTGAATCTCCCTGTTTTTTTGTTTTAAAAACTTAACCTCTACTTAATGTATAATGTTTGGCCAGTTAAGAGTTATTACTCTTATAGGTTTGATAGTAGCTTTTAAAATAAGCCATGAGAGCAGTGGCTGACAGCTTTCCAGTCACCCTCGCATTCTTTACCATATTGCGCCCATATTTAGGGTCTGACTGTGTTTGCTGGTAGGAGATTGGCAGAGGCTGTACTCATGGTACTACCAGAGCTGCTGTATACACCTACTGATATTCCTTTACATTACACACTTCCGTTTCCATGGTAACGTTACCTTACTCAGCTAAAAACTCATCCCACCACCTAACCCATGGTGCCGTTCCCATGGCAACGGTACCTATAGGGTCCATAGAGTCAGTGGTGGGAAATCCGAAGTCAGTAAAGAGATGACGTAAAAGTTCCCCGGCATACTTGGCCTTGCCCTTGGCCTGCAACTTCTTATTCTACAAATGTTAATAGTGTTACATGTTTCTGGGTTCATTTTTGTGATGTCACTATGACATCATCATGACATCATCATTTTGCAATAAATTTGTATTTTGAATTAAAAATGCATTGCACTTGCTGCAACTTCTTATTCTACAAACGTTAATAGTGTTAAAATTTTGGGCGCATTTTTAGTGTTTAAAATTTATGAGCGCATTTTTTTTTGCGATGTCACTATGACATCATCATGACATCCTCATTTTTCTTACTTTGGAACACCAAAGTGCTGCTGACACTCCTACTGAAACACCTTTGCACCCACTAACACTTCCGTTTCCATGGTAGCCATACCATCCTTAAAATGTAAGTTTTCAGTCTAAGACTACACAGCCAATACCATTTAAAACTGCAACACAGGTACACCACACCTTACTTATGCAATCCCACCACTACTGTTGCAGTGGTTTCCATGGCAATGCGTACCTATAGGCGTCCATACACGTCTGTGGTGGGAAATCCGAAGGCAGATATGAGATGACTTAAGAGTGCCAAGGCATACCCTATAGATTTCTATGGGGACCCACCGCCACCCCCTATAGAAACTCTATAGGGTATGCGGGGCACTTTTACGTCATCTCATATCGCCTTCGGATTTCCACCACCGACTCTATGGACCCTATAGGTACCGTTGCATGGAAACGGCACCATGGGTTAGGTGGTAGGATGAGTTTTTAGCTGAGTTAGGTAACGTTACCATGGAAACGGAAGTGTTTTGTAATGTAAAGGAATATCAGTAGGTGTTATACAGCAGCAGTTTTAATACATGCAAAGATGTGTCTTAGTTTGGAACCAAAGTGCTGATGTACACTCCTACTGATACACCTTTGCTCCCATTATACACTTCAGTTTCATGGTAACCATACCTAAATCTTTAAAATGTCAGTTTTTCAGTCATAAATACATTTTTAAAAAAATGCATTGCACTTGGTGTGCAACTTCTATTTCTACAACTGTTAATAGTGTTTACATGGTTTTTGGGGGCATTTTTTGTGATGTCACTATGACATTCATCATGACATCATCATTTTTATAAATTTGTATTTTGATCAAAAATGCAATTGCACTTGCTGCAACTTCTATATTCTACAACTGTTAATAGTGTTTAAAATTTTCTGGGCGCTTTTTTAGTGTTTAAAATTTTCTGAGCGCATTTTTTCGCGGATGCAACAACATCATCATGAATCATAATTTTATTACTTTGGAACCAAAGTGCTGCTGTACACTCTACTGAAACACCTTTGCACCACTACACACTTCCGTTTCCATGGTAACCATACCTAAATCCTTAAAATGTCAGTTTTTCAGTCATAAATACACAGCCAATACCCTTTAAAACTGCAAACACAGGTACACACACACTTACTGATGCATCCACCACCTACCGTGCGTGCCGTTTCCATGGCAATGGTACCTATAGGGTCCATACAGTCTGTGGTGGGAAATCCGAAGGCAGATATGAGATGACATAAGAGTGCCCCGGCATACCCTATAGATTTCTATAAGGGACCCACCTGCACCCCCCATAGAAATCTATAGGGTATGCCGGGGCACTTTTACGTCATCTCATATCTGCCTTCGGATTTCCCACCACTGACTCTATGGACCCTATGGTGCCGTTTCCATGGCAACGGTGGTAGGATGAGTTTTTAGCTGAGTTAGGTAACGTTACCATGGAAACGGAAGTGTGTAATGTAAAGGAATATCAGTAGGTGTATACAGCAGCAGTTTAATACATGCAAAGATGTGTCTTAGTTGGAACAAGTGCTGCTGTAGCACTCCTAACGATACACCTTGGCACCCACTACACACTTCCGTTTCCATGGTAACCATACCTAAATCTTTAAATGGTCAGTTTTTGTTCATAAATTACATAACCAATACCTTTTAAACTATGCAAAACACAGGTACACACCACACTTACTGATGCATCCACCACCAACAGTGCAGTGCCATTCCATGGCAACGGTACCTATAGGGTCATACAGTCTGTGTGGGAAATCCGAAGGCAGATATGAGAGACGTAAGAGTGCCCAAGCAATACCTATAGATTTATAGGGGGACCACACCTGCACCCCCTATAGAAAATCTATGGGTATGCGGGGAACTTTTACGTCATCTCTTACTGACTTCGGATTTCCCACCACTGACTCTATGGACCTATAGGTACCGTTGCCATGGGAACGGCACCATGGGTTAGGTGGTGGGATTAGTTTTAGCTGAGTAAGGGTAACGTTACCATGGAAACGGAAGTGTGTAATGTAAAGGAATTCAGTAGGTGTATACAGCTCGCAGTGTAATACATGCAAAGATGTGTCTTAGTTTGGAACCAAAGGGGCTGCTGTACCCTCCAACGATACACCTTTGCACCCACTACACACTTCCGTTCCATGGTAAACCATACCTAAATCTTTAAAATGTGAGTTTTTCAGTTCATAAATACATAACCCATACCTTTTTAAACTATGCAAACACAGGTACACACACACCTACTGATGCATCCCACCATACCGTGCAGTGCCGTTTCCATGGCAACGGTACTATAGGGTCAATACAGTCTGTGGTGGGAAATCCGAAGGCAGATATGGGAGACGTTAAGAGTGCCCCATACCCTATAGATTCTATAGGGGACCCACTCACCCCATAGAAATCTATAGGTATGCCGGGGCGCTTTAGGTTCATCTCATATCTGCCTTCCAGATTTCCCACCATAGACTCTATGAACCTATAGGTACCGTTGCCATGGAACGGCACCATGGGTGGGTGGTAGGATGAGTTTTAGCTGAGTTAGGTAACGTTACCATGGGAACGGAAGTGTGTAATGTAAAGGAATATCAGTAGGTGTATACAGCAGCAGTTTAATAATGCAAAGATGTGTTTAGTTTGGAACCAAAGTGCTGCTGTACATTCCATACTGAACACTTTGCTCCAGTACACTCTTCCGTTTCCATGGTAACCATACCTAAATCTTAAAATGCAGTTTTCAGTCATAATAACTTTTTAAAAAAAATGCATTGCACTGGGTGCAACTTCTTATTTCTACAACTGATAATAGGTGTTTACATGTTTCTGGTGCATTTTCGTGATGTCACTATGACATCATAGACATCATCATTTTGCTTAAAATTTGTATTTGACTCAAAAATGCATTGCACTGCTGCAACTCTATTATACAACTGTTAATAGTGTTTAAAATTTTCTGGCGGCATTTTTAGTGTTTAAAATTTTCTGAGCACATTTTTTGCGAGTCACTATGACATCATCATGAACATCTATCATTTTGCATAAATTTGTATTTGACTCAAAAATGCATTGCACTGTCTGCCAACTTCTTATTCACCAACTGTTAATAGTGTTTAACTATTAAATTACCCTTTAAACTGCAAACACAGGTACAACACACACTTACTGATGCATCCCACCACCTACCGTGCAGTGCCGTTTCATGGCAACGGTACCTATAGGGTCCATAGATCATGGTGGGAAAATCTGAAGGCAGATATGAGATGATGTAAAGCGCCCCGACATACCCTATAGATTTCTAAGGGGGTCACCTGACCCCCTATAGAAATTTAGGGTATGCAGGGGCGCTTTTACGTCATTCATATCTGCCTTCAGATTTCCCACCATAGGACTCATGGAACCTATAGGTACCGTGCTATTGGAAACGGCACCATGGGTTAGTGGTAGGATGAGTTTTTAGCTGAGTTAGGTAACGTTACAATGGTAACGGAAGTGTGTAATTTTAAAGGAATATCAGTAGGTGTATACCAGCAGCGTTTAATACATGCAAAGATTGTGCTTAGTTTGGAACCAAAGTGCTGCTGTACATTCCTACATGATACACCTTTGCCTCCATTACACACTTCCGTTGTCATTGTAACCATACCTAAATCTTTAAAATGTAGTTTTCAGTCTAAATACATTTAAAAAATGCATGTGCACTTGGTGCAACTTCTTATTCTACAATGTTAATAGTGTTTACATGTTCTGGGTTCATTTTTGTGATGTCACTTGACACATCATGACATCATTTTGCAGAAAATTGTATTTTGACTCAAAAATGCATGCACTTGCTGCAACTTCTTATCTACAACTGTGTAATAGTGTTAACATTTTCTGGGCGCATTTTTTAGTGTTTTAAAATTTTCTGAGCGCATTTTTTTGCGATGTCACTATGACATCATCATGACATCATCATGTTTTACTTTGGAACCAAAGTGCTGCTGTACACTCCACTGAAAACACCTTTGCACCCACTACACACTTCCGTTTCCATGGTAGCCATACCTAATCCTTTAAAATGTCAGTTTTTCAGTCATAAATTACACAACATACCTTTAAAACTGCAACACAGGTACACACACACTTACTGATGCATCCACCACCTACCGTGCCGTGCGTTCCATGGCAATGGTACCTATAGGGTCCCTACAGTTGTGGTGGGAAATCCGAAGCAGATATGAGAGAAGTAAGAGTGCCAGGCATACCTATAGATTTCTATAGGGGACCCACCTGCACCCCTATAGAAATCTATAGGGTATGCCGGGGCATTTTACGTCATCTCATATCTGCCTTCGATTCCCACCACCCGACTCTATGGACCCTATAGGTACGTTGCCATGGAAACGGCACCATGGGTTAGGTGGTAGGATGAGGTTTTTAGCTGAGTTAGGTAACGTTACCATGGGAACGGAAGTGGTAATGTAAAGGAATATCGTAGGTGTAACAGCAGCAGTTTTAATACATGCAAAGATGTGTCTTAGTTTGGAACCAAAGTGCTGCTGTACACTCCTAGATACACCTTTGCTCCCATTACAACTTCCGTTTCCAATGTGTAACCATACCTAAATCTTTAAAAATGTCAGTTTTTCAGTCATAAATAATTTTAAAAAAAAATGCATTGCACTTGGTGCAACTTCTTATTCTACAACTGTTAATAGTGTTTACATGTTTCTGGGTGCATTTTTGGTGATGTCACTATGACATTCATCAATGACATCATCATTTTGCATAAATTTGTATTTTGACTCAAAAAATGCATTGCACTTGCTGAAACTTCTTATTCTACAACTGTTAATAGTGTTTAAAATTTTCTGGGCGCATTTTTAGTGTTTAAAATTTTCTGAGCGCATTTTTTTCGCGATGTCACTACAACATCATCATGACATCATAATTTTATACTTTGGAACCAAAGTGCTGCTGTACACTCCTACTGAAATACACTTTGCACCACTACACACTTCTGTTGTCATGGTTACCATACCTAAATCCTTAAAATGTCAGTTTTTCAGTCATAAATACACAGCCAATACCCTTTAAAACTGCAAACACAGGTACAACACACTTACTGAGGCATCCCACCACCTACCGTGCCGTGCCGTTTCCATGGCAATGGTACCTATAGGGTCCATACAGTCTGTGGTGGGAAATCCGAAGGCAGATATGAGATGACATAAGAGTGCCCGGATACCTATAGATTTCTATAGGGGTCCCACCTGCACCCCTAAGAAATCTATAGGTGTATGCCGGGGCACTTTCGTCATCTCATATCCTGATTCGGTTCCCACCACTGACTCTATGGACCCTATTGGTACCGTTGCCATGGAAACGGCACCAGGGTTAGGTGGTTAGGATGAGTTTTTAGCTGAGTTAGGTAACGTACCATGGAACGGAAAGTGTGTAATGTAAAGGAATATCAGTAGGTGTATTACAGCAGCAGTTTAATACATGCAAAGATTGTGTCTTAGTTTGGAAACCAAAGTGCTGCGTACACTCCTACCGATACACCTTTGCACCCACTACAAACTTCCGTTTCATGGTAACCATACCTAAAAAATGTCAGTTTTTCGTTCATAAATACATAACCAATACCTTTTAAACTATGCAAACACAGGTACACACACACTTACTGATGCATCCCACCACCTACCGTGCAGTGCCGTTTCCATGGCAACGGTACCTATAGGGTCCATACAGTCTGTGGTGGGAAATCCGAAGGCAGATATGAGATGACGTAAGAGTGCCCCAGCATACCCTATAGATTTCTATAGGGGGCCCACCTGCACCCCCTATAGAAATCTATAGGGGTATGCCGGGGAACTTTTACGTCATCTCTTTACTGACTTCGGATTTCCCACCACTGACTATGGACCCTATAGGTACCGTTGCATGGGAACGGCACATGGGTTTAGGTGGTGGGATTAGTTTTTAGCTGAGTAAGGTAACGTTACCATGGAAACGGAAGTGTGTAATGTAAAGGAATATCAGTAGGTGTATACAGCTGCAGTGTAATACATGCAAAGATGTGTCTTAGTTTGAAACCAAAGGGCTGCTGTACCCTCCTACCGATACACCTTTGCACCCACTACACACTTCCGTTTCCATGGAACCATACCTAAATCTTTAAAATGTCAGTTTTCGTTCAGTAAATACATAACCAATACCTTTTAAACTATGCAACACAGGTACACACACACCTACTGATGCATCCCACCACCTACCGTGCAGTGCCGTTTCCATGGCAACGGTACCTATAGGGTCCATAGAGTCTATGGTGGGAAATCTGAAGGCAGATATCAGATGACGTAAAAGCGCCCGACATACCCTATAGATTTCTATAGGGGGTCCACCTGCACCCCCTATAGAAATCTATAGGGTATGCCGGGGCGCTTTTACGTCATCTCATATCTGCCTTCAGATTTCCCACCAGAGACTCTATGAACCCTATAGGTACCGTTGCCATGGAAACGGCACATGGGTGTGGGGTGTAGGATGAGTTTTAGCTGAGTTAGGTAACGTTACCATGGGATCGGAAGTGTGTAATGTAAAGGAATATCAGTAGGTGTATACAGAAGCAGTTTTAATACATGCAAAGATGTGTCTTAGTTTGGAACCAAAGTGCTGCTGTACCCTCCTACCGATACACCTTTGCACCGACTACACACTTCCGTTTCCATGATAACCATACCTAAATCTTTAAAATGTCAGTTTTTCAGTCATAAATACATTTAAAAAAAAAATGCATTGCACTTGGTGCAACTTCTTATTCACAACTGTTAATAGTGGTTACATGTTTCTGGGTGCATTTTTGTGAGTTCACATGACATCATCATGACATCATCATTTTGCATAAATTTTATTGACTCAAAAATGCATTGCACTTGCTGCAACTTCTTATCTTACAACTGCTAATAGTGTTTAAAATTTTCTGGGCGCATTTTTAGTGTTAAAAATTTCTGAGCGCATTTTTTTGCGATGTCACTATGACATCATCATGACATCATCATTTTTTACTTTGGAACCAAAGTGCTGCTGTACACTCCTACTGAAACACACTTTGCACCCACTACACACTTCCGTTTCCATGGTAACCATACCTAAATCCTTAAAATGTCAGTTTTTCAGTCATAAATACACAGCCAATACCCTTTAAAACTGCAAACACAGGTACACACACTTACTGATGCATCCCACCACCTACCGTGCAGTGCCGTTTCCATGGCTACGGTACCTATAGGGTCCATACAGTCTGTGGTGGGAAATCCGAAGGCAGATATGAGATGACGTAAGAGTGCCCCGGCATACCCTATAGATTTCTATAGGGGACCCACCTGCACCCCCCATAGAAATCTATAGGGTATGCCGGGGCACTTTTACGTCATCTCATATCTGCCTTCGGATTTCCCCCACCGACTCTATGACCCATAGGTACCGTTGCCATGGACACGGCACCATGGGTTAGGTGGTAGGATGAGTTTTTAGCTGAGTTAGGTAACGTTACCATGGAAACAGAAGTGTGTAATGTAAAGGTATATCAGTAGGTTTATACAGCAGCAGTTTAATACATGCAAAGATGTGTCCTAGTTGGAACCAAAGTGCTGCTGTACCCTCCTACCGATACACCTTTGCACCCACTACACACTTCCGTTTCCATGGTAACCATGCCTAAATCTTTAAATGTGAGTTTTTCGTTCATAAAACATAACCAATACCTTTTTAAACTATGCAAACACAGGTACACACACACTTACTGCATCCCACACCTACCGTGCAGTGCCGTTTCCATGGCAACGGTACCTATAGGGTCCATACAGTCGTGGTGGGAAATCTGAGGCAGATATGAGATGACGTTCTCATATCTATGGGGTATGCCGGGGCGCGTTTACGTCATCTCATATCTGCCTTCAGATTTCCCACCATAGACTCTATGGACCTATAGGTACCGTTGCCATGGAAACGGCACATGGGTTAGGTGGTAGGATGAGTTTTTAGCTGAGTTAGGTAACTTTACCATGGGAACAGAAGTGTCTAATGTAAAGGAATATCAGTAGGTGTATACAGCAGCAGTTTTAAGGGGTCCCGCAGCTCATACCAGGACCCCTCCCCCAGAACTTACAAGTGCCTTGTGGCACTCACAATGCCTTTGTGACATCTCCAGCGATGGCCACATCAATGTATCGATGTTGCTGACGTCTTGATTCTGAAGTCTTCTTTCTTCTCAGCCACGACACCAACTCGCTGATGTGCCAATACAGGTAATGGCACTGCAGCCACGAGTGACACCACTGGCACTAGTAACATCAACGTAGCCGATATTGCCAACCACTTCTTTTTTCTGCCTCACTGTGATGACTTTGAACTCCGCGGGGTTTGCACTCTTTATAGATTGCTGAAGGACTAAATCCAATTGTGATTGGTTAATATTTCAATGCTTGTGATCATATCATAATACAGTAACCAATCATATTCTGAAATATAATTGGTTACTGCATAATCATATGATCGTAAGGGCCCTTCCAAGGGGTGCAAAGCACCACATATTATTGGGGAAGGGGGGTCCAGGTTCGAGGTTCGAGCTGTGGGACCCCTTAAGCCCCAAAAGGCACTTTCAGTGCATGCACACACACACACACACCCGAGCGCGTGCACCCAGTCCACTGATGTATGGGAAAAGGGGGCTGAGAGGGGCTGCTGGAAAGGGTTGTGCCACTAGTGATCGCATCCACTGCCAGAGGTGGGCAGGCAGGGATGCGTGTCGCCTCCTCCCAGCATCACCTTCAGCCCCCTTCCGTATGTTGGGATTTAAACTCTTTCGCCACGATACTATGCTTAGCACAATTGCACTAAGTACATTATCGCAATGAAGAGAGTTCAAATTATCGCCCCACATGACCGCGGTGTTGCTTTTAGCCGCAATAATGATTGCCTATTTAAATATGGCGGTAATAACGATTTTTCCGTGATGATGTGCGGCGGTAATTAAAATCTGAAAATAATTTTAAAAAAATAAATAATTGATTAAAAATAATCAATACTGTAATACATTGATATATAAAAAACCTATAGTTTTGAAATGTTTCATGACACATAGCTATAGATAGACTTAATTGGTTAGCCTGAGGATAGATCACATTATATAATAAAATCAGACATTTGGATGACAGAAAATTTAGCTGATTGTTTTTTTCAATTGGTTGAAAATTTGATCAGGCATCCGAATATATTTTGTCAATGGCTTAGTCATCCCGACCAACAGACATCCAGGGAGTCAATAAAAGTTCTTATCATAATTTTGCCCAAACCATCAGATCTTATTTAACATTTGAAAGCTAACATCTGATTGGATGGGCAAAATTAGCACCATTTTAAAATATAAGAACTTTTATGTTCCCTGTTAGTTTATTGAATCCATATCAGAGAGATATGGACAAAAGTTAACAATTGGTACCAAGCCTAAAATCCTAATGAGAACTTTTCAAATGGAACATTATACTGTGGAAAGACAATACACTTCTTATATTATTTTGGAGGCTTGATTCTATAAATCTTCATTGTAAAAAAGACATATACCAGATGCCTCCATAGATGACGTATATGTCTCTACACAGATGAAGATTGTACCCTCATCAAAAATTAGCAGATTATAAGATAACACAGATATTAAATAGAATTCTTAAAAGATTTAAGGCATGACTTTTATTTGTGATAACTTAATATGTTCAAATGATCCCCTGGAAACCACCAACCAGGCAAGTGCTGTCACTTTGCATGCCCAATACCTGCATCATTCTGGCCTTAAGGTTCATACCACGTGGGCGATTGCGGGCGGTGCCGACACAACGCACAATGTGTATGAGACGGTCGATAATCGACCGGTGTATGGGCACTTTATCGGGCGAAATGCCGTTCATTAAGGGATCATTGCCCGATCCGCCAGGTGGATCTCCGAAGAGCGGCTGTCGGAAGATAAAGTGCCCGTACACAAGTCAACTATCGTCCAAAATATTTTTTGTGACTATGTTACCATATAAGTATGGCTGCCACAGAAAGGGTAGGGTCAGTAGCTGTGTGTACCTGTGTCAGGTTGGAACTTTTATTGATGATAGATCAAAATTTGTTTTTTGACTATAGTTACACTTTAAGTATGGCTGCCACAGGAAAGGTAGGTCAGTAGGTGGGTGTACCCTGTGTATGTGTGGGGGGTTGGGGTGTTCAGTATTGTGCTTATTACCATGAAACTAACTGTTTTGAGAACATGACCTTTAAACCTAAAAATATCCACATTAAGGATTGTACCCATTATAGTCAATGGAAAAAAATGTCCCAAAATTCGCAGATAGTGCGTTAATGCTGTCTGTAGATTCCTCAGCTTGGTAACAGACACACTTCTTACTATATGACCCGCACGTCTGTACCGAATTGCATGTCTTTAGCTCAAAAACTGTGGGAAAGATCTTTAGTCAAAAAAGTGGAATAATAAAATGGAAGAAGACGAAAATGAAATAGAAAAAGAGCAGTAATTTGTCACTTCAAGCTAATTTAATTATCATGAAAGCAATATCAGAATAATATTAAAAGCCTAGTCTTTCAGGGGTCTTGCGCATTGGGTTGCAGCTGGTAATTCCTGTGGGGGATCTATTGTACTGGAAGCTGGCATTTTTATATGAATAGTATGTATGTTTAGAAATTACATGAATAAAGGTAATATTTAGAAAAAAAAATGCACCTGACATGGAGATGCATACATTTAAATGTTGTGACATGTTTTATCTAATTCTCCATTTACAATTAGGCATTCTAAAAATTGTAGATATGGGAGGTGGGGTTGGTGGGGTATATTTTTACTTCTTACGGTATATAAAATTGTCCAAAGCTCCAGTCTATTAAGATGAGCATATTGTTATCAATACTGTGGCCTGCAAAAATCTAGATAAAGGTTAGATTTTTACCACATATTAACATTCACATTAATAATATGTTGCACAGCAAGCAGAGCACACTGGGTATGTAGGAGGGCTCTACATTATTTCATACTTAATGGATCGTGAGGAAACTACAATATCAGTTTGGGCCCAGGCATTCACACTGGCAATTTGCCAATATTCTATAGGTGCTAGCCCGGTCAGTCCTCTACCAAAGGACTTATAGCTATAGCACAAGCAAAGATTGAGCAGAGTTCCACACTATTTATTTAGAATTTCCATTTATTGGTGAATCAATACACACAATGTTTGGGGATCACATTGTCCCCCACACACCTGATGAAGGGGAAAATGATAACCAAAATCTTGTGTGTATTGATGTCACCAATAAATGGAAATTCCCAAAAACTGTGTACTTCAGCTCATTTGGGATCATGGGAAACTACAATTATTTCCCCATATTCTTAAGGTTTTATACATATTGACTATTGTGGTTGTGCATTGGGTTTATATTGCTGAAAAATTATAATTAAAAAAATAATAACCTTTTGCTTTACTATCATATTATAGAATCCATGTGGACACAATGCACTTTTTCCTGATATGTTCTCACTGTTTTAGTAGTTACAGACAGTAAGTGCTCAATTATTGTTACCTTGTAAGTTTACCGCGTTGTTTTTATTTCTCTATGTTATTTTTTAGATATGTCCAGTATTTGATTTGCCAGCCAATGATAATAATTCATTTTCCTAACTGATAATAACAAAAGTTTTTCATGTGCAAATTTATTATTATTTCTTAATAACTATGTGTGAAAACATCAGTTATAGTAAAAAGAACTTTTTAAACAATAAAAAAGTGGGGGTGGGGTTTGTATACATATCTTTATTTTCGGAAACGAGAATAGAATTTACATATGGCACACAATTTGTTTTGAGACTGTACTGGAATAAACGATGGTTATTGTATCAGTTCTTCCCCATAACATTCATGTACCTAATAACTGTTATCCCTTTGATTTCAAGTTAAGTTCTTGCTTCCCTGTATTATCTGGTACCATAATGTAACCATTTGGGTATTTTGCCCACACTTGTGCCACACAAAGCACAAAGAATATTTTTTTTGTATGAAAAGAAAAGTATATATATAATTGTCAGGGATAGGGAGTGTTAAAATATTTTTGTAAAAACACTACACTGAAATCCCTGTTCTATATCTGAGAGCAACAGGATATCTAAGATGTAATAAGATTGACTTTCATCTTCTAGGGGGTGAAAGCTGAAGCTTCAATGTTTTGATTGTTGTGCACTAGTGAACATGTAAGGGGTACTGCAAACACAAAACAATAAAGTGGATTATGGGAACTGAACCCTAGTACCCACAGGTTCATTACATAAAACACCCAGCAGCCACAGTAAATGAAGAGGTTACAGCTTGTTGTATCTAGTAAATGTGCTTGTCTATTGGGACAATGTTATATGTGTGATGTAGTTCCACTTTAAGCATGTATACCTTATAGTTAGTACACTTGTACCTTATTAGTTATCTTGATCTTTTTAATAGTTTATAGATTTATGAGACATATGTAGAAGCCCTGCAACTGACCAAGATGGTATATGCAGCTACATACACTAGCAAACTGTCCCTGTCATGGGATATACAGTAAGTTATTATGTATATTTAGGGTACAATTCAGCCTGAATGGACCTTCATGGCCTATGCACTCAAACATACTTTAATAATTTACCTTATGTGCCAAATTTTTTTTTTTTTTTTACAAAGGATTCTTAACACTATACAACATAAAGGCTAAAAAAGATATTTTGTCATATGAACTATTTTCAAGTATTTGCAAGTATCATTTATTTATAGCCACTGAATGTTTTTATCAGCATACTATATCAAGCATTATGACTACAATATGACTACTTCCAAGGCTATGTCCAACCAATTTTTAAAGGTGTTTTATCAGTTTAAGTGAAGAATGAGAGGTAAATGAGCATGTCTTACCTCTCGTTCTTCAGTAAAACGTGCATAAAAGAAGAACATTTTTTACAGCAGATTGCTCTAGCACTGGCTTCTCACTGACAGGTCCCGACACATCCACGCTCCCTTGCACTGTGTGGCATGGACAATCCAAAGCACTGTCAGTAGTAACATGGAGACTGTAAGCAGTAAGTAGTGGGAGCAATCCGTGGTAAGTTTCTTCTTCTGTTCTGCAGGTTTTATGAAGAACAGGAGGTAAGACATTCCCGTTCTTCAATTAAACCTGAATAAAACATACTTTAAAATTGGTGGACATACCTTTAAAACATACTGTAAATACAATAGATATTGAAGAGAAGAAATACTTTTTTGCATGTAAACAATAAAGGTCTTTAAATGAAAAATTGTGCTTAAATATTTAAAAGAAGAACCAAACTTAATTAGACATAAAAACCTAAAATTGATGGCTCAAGCTTTGGCAAAGATAGGTCACCATTGCCCTTGAATCTTGACCAAGCTCAGTGTTATCAGTTTTCCAACTCTGCAGGAGACTTTTAAGATAAAAACATAATCATGGAAAGTTTAAAGGGTATCTCCACCCTAAATATAACATTTTTCAATATTGCAGCTGACCCCTGTCCACCCCCGGGTTAGAGTTCTAAAAAAAAGAATCATACTTAAAGCCCCTCGCTACGTGGGGTGTCTTCCCAGCTCCCTGTTTGCCGGAACTTGCAAACGGGGCTGGACCAGCGCCAGCATCTGTGATTGGCTGAGAGGCATCCAATCACAGATGTAGCTGCCAACTATGAAGACAGCTGCGGGAATGAAGGGCTTTAAGTATGTTTCTGATTCAACCTGGCGGTTTGCGGGTGGGCAGGGGTGAGCTGCAATATGGAATAGGTTATATTGCAAAGTGCAATGGGAGCCAGGGAGTGATCTGAAGGATAGGGGGGGGAGGTGAAAGGGCCCTATCGCGCATGCCACTGTCCTCTCAGAGTCTTACCTTTCCCACAGGAAGAACACCTCCAACTCTTCAGTTTCCTGACTTTGGAAAAGCACTGCAGGAGAACATAAGGAGCAGAGATGTAAGGCAAATCTTTTACACAAAATAAAAAAGGCTGAGAAATCACCTGAAGAAGGGTGGTTCACAATAAACTTATAACCTTTTGGAGTGTGATCCTCAGCCTTTTTATTTTGCTGTGTATATTTTGGTGTTGAGGGAAACATTTGAGGTATCTGCAACCATGTTTGGACAAGAGTGCACCTCCCCTGTTTCAAGCAAACCTTTAAGTTTTCCAAAGTTATGTTCTAGTTATGTTTATGGATCCAATTGTTTTTAAAAACTAAGCTAAAGGCGTTTGGAATTTTTTGTGGCATAAAGGATACAGGATAGGGTTAATTGCTGAATTCATATATAACATCCAAAAAGTTATTTTCAACCAATAGGAATCCACACAATACCCAGTACAAGCAGAATTGATACTTGCAAGGAAAGGAAAATGGAGCCCAACAAATGACAAAGACACAAACCAAAATAATAGAGATTTAAAAAGTCTTTTGTCCCAGACAGTTTAGTTATTTGAACATTTACTTGACCAACTCTACCATTATTTGTGGGAAAGGAAATTGTTTATTGCAAAAATAATGCCTAGAGAGTCATGTTTACACCATGTGGTTGTAAAGAAAACAGCACGCTATTGGTTGCGATTATTATACTTAGCCTCCAGCCTTCCTTTTCTCTAAATTGCTCTGATGCTGAAGTTTTGTCTTTTCTTTCTGCTGCGCCTTTTAATGTTATGGTAAATACTAATATTAAAGAATGAAATGGCTTATCAGTGGAAGCACAAAATCCACCAAGGATGTACCAAGATGAAGTACCAAGTATCATGGAATCCAACACACACAATGTCTGCAGCAATATCATTGTCAATAAAGTCATTTTTCCAAATAGTACGTATTGCAGGACCGTATAGCAGAAATGACATAATCCACACAACACACATGCTTAAAACTGTATGACTCTGTTGTTCTGCAATGATCGATACAAAACCTGCAACAAAGCATTCAATAACACATAGTAGTCATCAAGCAATCATTAAGTTCAGATTATCAAATAATAAAAATATTGTATTAGGCTGAGGCCACACTTGCAAAATGCAGGTGTGTAACAACAATTTATAGGTACCGTTGCCATGGAAACGGCACTGCACGGTAGGTGGTGGGAAATCCGAAGGCAGATATGAGATGACGTAAGAGTGCCCCGGCATACCCTATAGATTTCTATAGGGGACCCACCTGCATCCCCTATAGAAATCTATAGGGTATACCGGGGCAGGACCCACCTGCATCCCCTATAGAAATCTATAGGGTATACCGGGGCACTTTTACGTCATCTCATATCTGCCTTCGGATTTCCCGCAACCGACTCTATGGACCCTATAGGTACCGTTGCCATGGAAAAGGCACCATGGGTTAGGTATTAGGATGAGTTTTTAGCTACCACCGACTCTATGGACCCTATAGGTACCGTTTCCAGGCCCGGCACCATTGTTAGGTGTAGGATGAGTTTTTTGGCTGATTTAGGTAACGTTACCATGGGACTGAATTGTGTATGTAAAGGTATATCATTAGGTGTATACAGCAGCAGTTTAATACATGCATATGTGTCTTAGTTTTGGAACCAAGTGCGCTGTAAAACTCCTACGATACACCTTTGCACCACTACAATTCCGTTCATGGTAACATACCTAAATCTCCGTGCAGTGCCGTTTCCATGGCAACGGTACCTATAGGGTCCATAGAGTCTATGGTGGGAAATCTGAAGGCAGATATGAGATGACGTAAGAGTGCCCCGGCATACCCTATAGATTTTGGTGGGAAATCTGAAGGCAGATATGAGATGACGTAAAAGCGCCCCGACATACCCTATAGATTTCTATAGGGGGTCCACATGCACCCCCTATAGAAATCTATAGGGTACGCCGGGGCGCTTTTACGTCATCTCATATCTGCCTTCAGATTTCCCACCATAGACTCTATGGACCCT
>JAACNH010001415.1:0-15169 GCA_019447015.1 Hymenochirus boettgeri | reverse complement strand
CAACTGTTAATAGTGTTTAAAATTGTTCTGGCGCATTTTTAGTGTTTAAAATTTTTCTGAGCGCATTTTTTTTGCGATGGTCACTATGACCATCATGTTCTTACTTTGGAACCAAGTGCTGCTGTACACTCCTACTGAAACACCTTTGTCACCCACTACACACTTCCGTTTCCATGGTACCATCCCTAATCGTTAAAATGTCATTTTTCCGTCATAAATACACAGCCATACCTTTAAACGGCAACACAGGTACCACACCTTACTGATGCATCCCACCACCTACCGTGCAGTGCCGTTTCCATTGGCAACGGTACCTATGGGTCCTATAGTCTATGGTGGGAAATCTGAAGGCAGATATGAGATGACGTAAAAGCGCCCCACATACCCTATAGATTTCATAGGGGTCCACCCTGCACCCCCTATAGAATCTATAGGGTACGCCGGGGCGCTTTTACGTCATCTCATATCTGCCTTCAGATTTCCCACCATAACTCTATGGACCCTTTCGGTACCGTTGCCATGGAAACGGCACCATGGGTTAGGTGGTAGGATAGTTTTTAGCTGAGTTAGGTAACGTTACCATGGAAACTGAAGTGGTGTAATGTAAAGGAATTCAATAGGTGTATACGCAGCAGTTTTAATACATGCAAGATGGTGTCTTAGTTTGGAACCAAAGTGCTGCTGTACACCTCCTACCGATACACCTTTGCACCCACTACACACTTCCGTTTCCATGTAACCATACCTAATCTTTAAAATGTCAGTTTTTCATTCATAAATACATAACCAATACCTTTTAACCTATGCAAACGGTACACACACACTTACTGATGCTCCCACCACCTACCGTGCAGTGCCGTTTCCATGGCACGGTACCTATAGGTCCATAGAGTCTATGGTGGGAATCTGAAGGTAGATTTGAGATGACGTAAAAGAGCCCCGACATACCCTATAGATTTCTATAGGGGGTCCACCTGCACCCCCTATAGAAATCTATAGGGTACGACGGGGCGCTTTTCGTCATCTCATATCTGCCTTCAGATTTCCCACCATAGACTCTATGGACCCTATAGGTACCGTTGCCATGGAAACGGCACCATGGGTTAGGTTGTAGGATGATTTTTTAGCTGAGTTAGTATGTTACCATGGGAATGGAAGTGTGTAAATAAGGTATCAATAGGTGTATACAGCACAGTTTAATACATGCAAAGATGTGTCTTATTGGAACCAAAGTGCTGCTGTACACTCCTACTGATACACTTTGCTCCATTACCACTTCCGTTTCCATGGTAACCATACCTAAATCTTTAAACTGTCAGTTTTTCAGTCAAAAATACATTTAAAAAAATGCATTGCACTTGGTGCAACTTCTTATTCTACAACTGTTTAATAGTGTTTATGGTTTGTGGGTGCATTGTTTGTGGATGTCACTATGACATCATCATGACATCATCATTTTGCATAAATTTGTACTTTTGACTCAAAATGCTTGCACTTGCTGCAATCTTATTCTACAACTGTTAATAGTGTTTAAATTCTCTGGGCGCATTTTTAGTGTTTAAATTTTCTGAACGCAGTTTTTTTGCGATGTCACTAGGACAATCATCATGACATCATCATTTGCAAAATTTGTATTTTGACTCATAAATGCGTTGCACTTGCTGCAACTTCTTATTCTACACAACTGTTATAGCGTTTCAAATTTTCTGGGCGCATTTTTAGTGTTTAAAATTTCTGAGCGCATTTTTTTGCAATGTCACTATGACATCATCATGACTCATCATTTCTTACTTTGGAACCAAAGTGCTGCTGTACACTCCACTGAAACACCTTTGCACCCACTGCACACTTCCCGTTTCCATGGTAACCCATTCCTAAATCCTAAAATGTCAGTTTTTTTCAGTTATAAATACCACACCAATACCCTTTAAAAACTGCAAACACAGGTACACACACACTTTACTGATGCACCCACCCCTTACCATGCAGTGCCGTTTCCATGGCAACGGTACCTATAGGGTCCATACAGTCTGTGGTGGGAAATCCGAAGGCAGATATGAGATGATGTAAGAGTTCCCCGGCATACCCTATAGATTTCTATAGGGACCCAACTGCCCCCCCCTATAGAGATCTATAGGGTATGCCAGGGCACTTTTACGTCATCTCATATCTGCCTTCGGATTTCCCACCACCGACTCTATGGAACCTATAGGTACCGTTGCCATGGAAACGGCACCATGGGTTTAGGTGGTAGGATGAATTTTTTGTCTGATTAGGTAACATTACCATGGGAACTGAAGGTGTAATGTAAAGGAATATCAGTAGGTGTATACAGCACAGTTTTAATACATGCAAAGATGTGTCTTAGTTTGTAACCAAAGTGCTGCTGTACACTCCTACTGATACACCTTTGCTCCCATTACACATTTCTCCGTTTCCATGGTAATCATACCTAAATCTTTAAATGTCATTTTTTCAGTCATAAATACATTTTTAAAAAAAATGCATTGCACTTGGTGCAATTCTTATTCTACAACTGTTTAATACTGTTACATGTTTCTGGTGCATTTTTTATGATGTCACTATGACATCATCATGACAATCATTATTTGGCATCAATTTGTATTTTGACTCAAAAATGCTTGCACTTGCTGCAACTTCTTATTCTACAACTGTTAAGTAGTGGTTTAAAATGTTTCTGGGGGGCATTTTAGTGTTTAAAATTCTCTGAGCTTATTTTTTTGCGATGTCACTATGACATCATCATGTTCTTACTTTGGAACCAAAGTGGCTGCTGTACACTCCTACTGAAACACCTTTGCACCCACTACACACTTCCGTTTCCATGGTAACCATACCTAAATCTTTAAAATGTCAGTTTTTTCGTTCATAAATACATACCAATACCTTTTAAACTATGCAAACACAGGTACACACACACTTACTGATGCATCCCACCACCTACGTGCAGTGCCGTTTCCATGGCAAGGTACCTATAGGGTCCATAGATCTATGTGGGAAATCTGAAGGCAGATATAGGATGACGTAAAACGCCCCGCATACCCTATATATTCTATAAGGGGTCCACCTGCACCCCCTATAGAAAGCTATAGGTATGCCGGGGCGCTTTTACGTCATCTCATATCTGTGCCTCAGATTTCCCACCATAGACTCTATGGACCCTATAGGTACCATTGCCATGGAAACGCACCATAGGTTAGGTGTGTAGGATGAGTTTTTAGCTGATTAGGTAACGTTACCATGGGAACGGAAGTGTGTAAAGTAAGGAATATCAGTAGGTGTATACAGCAGCAGTTTTAATACATGCAAGAATGTGTCTTAGTTTGGAACCAAAGTGCTGCTGTACACTCCTACTGATACACCTTTGCTCCCATTACCACTTCCGTTTCCATGGTAACCATACCTAAATCTTTAAATGTTCAGTTTTTCAGTCAAAATACATTTAAAAAAATGCATTTGCACTTGGTTGCAACTTCTTATTCTACAACTGTTATAGTTGTTTACATTTTCTGGGTGCATTTTTTGGTGTGTCACTATACATCATCATGACTCATCATTTTGGCATAAATTTGTACTTTGACTCAAAAATGCATTGCACTTGCTGCAAACTTCTTATTCACAACTGTTAATAGTGGTTTAAAATTTTTGGGCGCATTTTAGTGTTTAAAATTCTCTGAGCACATTTTTTTGCAGATGTCACTATGACATCATCATGACATCATCATGTTCTTACTTTGGAACCAAGCCAAGTGCTGCTTTACACTCCTACTGAAACCCCTTTGCACCCACTACCCACTTCCATTTCCATGGTAACCATACCTAATCCTTAAAATGTCACTTTTCTTCAGTCATAATACACAGCCAATACCTTTAAAACTGCAAACACACACTTACTGAGTCCATCCCACCACCTACCGTGCAGTGCCGTTGTTCTATGGCAACGGTACCTATAGGGTCCCTACATGTTGGTGGGAAATCCGAAGGCATATATCAGATGATGTAAGAAGTGCCCCGGCATACCCTATAGATTTCTATAGGGGACCCCCCTGCACCCCCTATAGAAATCTATAGGGTATGCCGGGGCCTTTTACGTCATCTCATATCTGCCTTCGGATTTCCCACCACCGACTCTATGGACCCTAGGGTACCGTGTGCCATGGAACGGCACCATGGGTTAGGTGGTAGGAATGAATTTTTGCTGAGTTAGGTAACTTACCATGGGAACTGAGTGTGTAATGTAAAGGAATATCATAGGTGTATACAGCAGCAGTTTTAATACATGCAAAATGTGTCTTAGTTTGTACCAAAGTCTGCTGTAACCCTCCATGATACCCTTTGCTCCCATTACACACTTCCGTTTCCAATGGTAACCATACCTAAATCTTTAAAATGTCAGTTTTTTCAGTCAAAATACATTAAAAAAAAATGCATTGCACTTGGTGCAACTTCTTATTCTACAACTGTTAATGGTTTTTACATGTTTCTGGTGCATTTTTTTATGATGTCACTATGACATCATCATGAACATCATTATTTGGCATCAATTTGTATTTTGACTCAAAAATGCATTGCACTTGCTGCAACTTCTTTTCTACACTGTTAATAGTGTTTAAAAATTTTCTGGGGCATTTTTAGTGTTTAAAATTCTCTGAGCTTATTTTTTTGCGATTCACTATGCATCATCATGTTCTTACTTTGGAACCAAAGTGCTGCTGTAGCACTCCTACTGAAACACCTTTGCAGCCCACACCACACTTCCGTTTCCATGGTAACCACCTAAATCTTTAAAATGTTCAGTTTTTTCGTTCATAAATACATAACCAATACCTTTTAAACTATGGCAAACACAGGTACACACACACTTACTGATGCATCCACCACCTACCGTGCAGTCCGTTTCCATGGCAATGGTACCTATAGGGTCCCATAAGTCTATGGTGGGAAATCTGAAGGCAGATATGAGATGACGTAAATCGCCCCGGCATACCCTAATATTTTCTATAAGGGGTCCACCTGCACCCCCTATAGAAAGCTATAGGTATGCCGGGGCGCTTTTACGTCATCTCATATCTGCCTTCAGATTTCCCACCTAACTCTATGGACCCTATAGGTACCATTGCCATGGAAACGGCACCATAGTTAGGTGGTAGGATGAGTTTTTTAGCTGAGTTAGGTAACGTTACCATGGAACGGAAGTGTTGTAATTAAGGAAATCAGTAGGTGTATACAGCAGCAGTTTTAATACATCAAAGATGTGTCTTAGTTGAACCAAGTGCTGCTGTACACTCCTACTGATACACCTTTGCTCCCCTTACACACTTCCGTTTCCATGGTAACCCATACCTAAATCTTTAAAATGTCAGTTTTTCAGTCAAAAATACATTTAAAAAAATGCATTGCACTTGGGGCAACTCTATTCTACAACTGTTTATGTGTTTACATGTTTCTTGGGTGCAGTTTGTGATGTCACTATGACATCATCATGACATCATCATTTTGCATAATTTGTACTTTGACTCAAAAATGGCATTGCACTTGCTGCAACTTCTTATTCTACAACTGTTATAGTGTTTTAAATTTTCTGGGCGTCATTTTTAGTGTTTAAAATTCTCTGACACATTTTTTTGCGATGTCACTATGACATCATCATGACATCATCATGTTCTTACTTTGGAACCAAAGTGCTGCTTTACACTCCTACTGACAACCCTTTGCACCCACGCGTCCCCCTACAACACTTCCATTTCATGGTAACCATACCTAAATCCTTAAATGTCATTTTTCAGTCATAATACACAGCCATACCCTTTAAAACTGCAAACACACACTTACTGATGCATCCCCCACCTACCGTGGCAGTGCCGTTTCTACTGGCAACGGTACCTATAGGGTCCATACAGTGTGTGGTGGAAATCAGAAAGGCATATATCAATGATGTAGAGTGCCCAGATACCCTATAGATTTCTATAGGGGACCCACCTGCACCCCCTATAGAATCGATAGGGTATGCCGGGGCACTTTTACGTCATCTCATATCTGCCTTCGGATTCCCACAACCGACTCTATGGACCCTATAGGTACCGTTGCCATGGAAACAGCACCATGGGTTAGGTGGTAGGATGAGTTTTTAGCTGAGTTGGTAACGTTACCATGGAACTGGAAGTGTGTTAATGTAAGGAATATCAGTAGGTGTATACAGCAGCAGTTTACAGAAAGAAAATTATGTGGCAGTGGGGGCCAGAACAAGACAATCCCTCAATTCTTTAAAACTCTGCATGACAAAAGCTCCAGCTCTCACTTTCTTTAAGCCATCCAACAACTTGAAATAAATCTGATGCCCCACAAGACAGGCTAGGAGCAGGTCTTCTGCAAGTACTTCAAGAGCACCATCACTGAACTATGCACTAAACACTAACAAAAGAACTTCTAGCAATCGCATAAGCCACAAAGAAATTTCAATATACATCTATAAGAGCAAATGTAAAAATATAGTCAGAGCTATCTATCAAGACCCATTGGTCCCCCCAGCTAGATTACAGAGATGCTATTACAGCTGCAAAAATATGACTTGTCTGTTTCATATGCTCCCAGGAAATTGTTGTTATTTCTGATGCACTTTTCAGAGCAAGTCCAGACCTGCTACAAATCAAAGGATGAAACTCAGAAAGACTAGATTCTTAAAGACTTCAGGATATGCAGGTGAATGGTTGGCCAAAGCATAGGCAACAAATACCTTCTACCTTGTATCCATTTGGTCAATGAGACATTCCCTTTCCATAGCTGGTCGACTCCATATGTGTGGTGACAGAGTTGTTTCCCCACAGGTTTGAGTCTGAAATGCTAAAAAAGAATCCAGACTGTTCACAAAGGAATAACAACTCTAAAAAGCAAGAGCTAGAATATTTTGTGCTGGCCTGGCATGTCCAGACATGAGCAATTCATATAAAATTGTACAGTCTGCCAAGAGAACCAGCCAGCCAACGAACAAGAGACATTATTGTCACATAACCACACCAGACTTTCTTGGCTAAAACTGTCTGTTGCCATTTTTTATTTAAATCTTTTAATCCATTTTTGCTGATATAGACTATTTTTAAAGATATATTAAAATCCTGACACAAATCAAACATAACGCAATCATTGCCAAACTTAAAGCAGTATTTGAGAGAACACAGATTCCACATGAGATGGTTTCTGATAACATAGGCCTTTCTCCACAGAGATTATATGTACATTGTCATCCCAACAAGGAATAAGACTGTTTTTATCTAGTCCCTGGATATCTACCGTCTAATGTTCAGCATAAAGGATGATTCAAACTGTTAAACTTCTCTTCAGAACCCCTATATCATCGGTGGTGATCCACATTTGGCCTTTTGCATCTCAGAAGGGCACTCATGGTTGCACCAGCTCAACTGCTGATGAGTGTTAGAAGTGTTGATAGGTAAACTTAATTAAGATGAGGGATTGGATATATAGTGCTGTGGGTCAGCCAGTCTCTGGTCACAGTTTAATGTGTTGTATACATTGTTGTGGCTTAGTACTCGAGTGAGACACTATTTTATTGATTATCTTGCTGTTTATAAGTGATGTGTTAATACTTTATAAAGTCCTGTTTCTTCACTCCAGTTTATGTGTTTCCTTTGTAACTAGAGATTGTAATTGGGTTTGAATAGAACCTGGTTTCAACTAATCCGAGGTTTTCGAAGTCCCGACGGAACCCGGATTTTCCAAATTTTCGTTTTTTATTTAAATTTCGATAATCTCGAAATTGAAATAACGATTGTTATCAAAATTGAAAAAATAGAAGTAGTGATCGATTTTCCGTAACCCTCGAAAGTAATGATCGTTTTCGATAACCCCGAAAGCAAGAACGATTTCGTTAACCCTCAATTTGGTAATATCGGTAACCCTCGAAAGTAGTGCTCGCTTTTTGGTAACTCTTGAAAATGGAGTCGGAAGCTCGAAAAACAGCCCGATCGTGAGAAAGATTGGTTATATTTTTTGGTTATATTACGGGTTCCCGAACCATTCCCAGGTCCTCTGTTTCATTTACAGTAACCTACTATTACTTTTGTCCCTCAAAATGGGACGAGAACTTTAAAATTTTGTCTCTCATAGACTCTATTGGTCTATTGAAAATTCGAAAACGAACAAAATTCACGTTTCGAACATCTCTGCTTGTAACCTGGTTACTTCAATATACAGTCAAAGACAGTGCAGGCACACTGAGAAAGCCTAATGTAGGGCTTTCAAGTCCTCCAACACACCCCCCACAACCACTTCCCCCCCCAGCCACTAACCTTTCTCCATACCTCAGCCAAAAACTCTGGATTACCTTGCTATTCTGTGCACTAACTATTGACTTCACAGAATGATAAGTATTACTATAGAATAAGATTGTATTGGTATTGCTGTTTTCAGTGTTCTGTTATACCAGCAGGGACGGGGGCCTCTGGTTAAGGATTTTACTTTTTATACTATATGTTTATATTTTGAATAGGAATAAAGTTAGAATTATCAAGATATTTTCCCTTTCAATTTCTTTAATTACTATGTATTCTGAGAGGCTTAGATTAATTATTTTTATGATGACATATTTGAATTTGCCAGTCATAATTTTAACATTTTAAAGAATTTGTTTTATTTGAAAATATGATACATTTAGTTATCTAATGAAAAATTCTGTCAGTGCCAGTACTCATCACCTTAGGGCAGCAACAGGGGTCTTACTTGATCAGCGGCAGGGTCCTCAGTTTTTGGGATTGCATACATGCTCATAGCTGTAATCTTCCTATGCATGTGGTGAACATCACTCTTGTTTATTTCCTCTAGTGATGTTTGCCTGGTTTTTACTTCTTCCTATCTGGATGTTTTTGATTGGGGCCAGTCACTATAGTTTTTAATTCTCATTGGTTCTTGCTTCTGGCAGTTTTCTCTGCCTCGAATATTATTTGCTCATATTGCAGCCTCTAATAGTTCAAATTCTGATTTCTTGCTACTTGCAGCTTTGATGTTATTTCATTTCTTTGCTGTCTGGATTGACCTGGTCTGTTTTACATATTACACTTTTATGTCTTACTCTTCTACTTTGTTTGGCCTGACTGACTTATGAATGAACTCTGGATCTGGTTTAACTACGAATCAATGTCCTATACTCAGTACATCACTAACCCTTTGACTGGGATTGCAGACTTTTGAGAGTTTGACAATTCTTGATTTCCAGTCTTTGGTGCCAGTGTTTCTTTAGGCATCTAGCCTCAAGAAAAAACTTTTAGGTCGATTAAAGATCCGTCTTAAGAGATATTGGTTTGGTATATCCTCTTTTTGCGCACAGGCTGCAACCACCATTATTCTACTCTTAAAGCTGTCCTTAACTCTCGGTACATCGCACAAAGGGGTTAACATGGAAAAGTGTTTAATGGCTGCTTTATGACTAGAAAAGCCGGTAGCAGCTCTCCGTACTCCCCCAATGTCCTTTAAGGTCTGGGGCAGCTATAGTAAAAGCGTCTTCACTAATAATTAAATAAGATATGGAGAGTACAAGGCATCACAGCTCACCTTCAACATATGCAATAAGTAATTTTCATGTTTCCAGAGTAGCTCTTAGGAAAGCTATACCTATTAAAAGGTTTTTACACACATTCCACAAGCTAATGCAAAACCAGAGCACCAGCTACGGACCGACTTCTGCTCTTATTGAGCCATCATCATGTACACAGGCCTCTGATTTTGCAATGTGAAGCGCAAATAATTAAATAAGAGAGAGTATAAGACATTACAGCTCCCTTCAGCATAGCTTAATAATGAACAGAGACTTCTGGGTAATTCCATGTTTCCATTGTAGCTTTTAGAAAGCTATACCTATTAAAAGGTTTTTTACAGCATTCCACAAGATAAATGCAAAATCAAAGCCCCACCTACTGACCAGTTTCGGCTTTGATTGAGCCATCTTGTAAACCTGGACTGGACCTCCCAATCTGAACCTGGACACTCCCATCTCATGCGTAGTTAAAGGAAGGGATAAGGCAACCAGAACTGTAAACCATTGTATCCATATAACTTTGTTCGTACTAAGGGACCATTCTGAATGGGGTGTAGAGTTTATGTTTCTTCTCCCCCGAGACAAAATACTTTACAAGACAAGACTCTAATGTAATTAGCAGATCATTTCGCCCAGTGAACTGGTATTCATTACATATATTAAAAATGGACTTTACAGATGGATTTCATAAATTAGGGGGCCTTAAGAGGACCCTTGTGACCCTTAAGGGGATTTTATAATGCCCTGCACAATCACAAGTACCCTTTTCCCCCTAACTGAAAGGGACAATGTAAGGGGCCACAACCAGCCCCTACAAGTGCTCGAACGGGCCCATTAGGGATCACTGTCCTCTACAAGGACCACTTTGGTTACCATTCTGTTTACTGTTACATAAGTACAAATATATAATATATATATATATATATATATATATAGATATATATCTTATATGTATATAAAACTCAATATATGTATGTATATATGTATGTTCCAGAAAAACTTCCAGACGACTGGGACAATTTTCATGAACCTTGGTACACTTACGTTTAAAGACCTGGAAAAAAACACAGGCTACTTCTAAAATTTTACAAACACCCACTAACCCATTTTTTTCCCCCGACCCTTTTAAAGTATTTTAACCTGTGTGGCTTCACCTGGTGGTGAAACGAATAATCACCTAAGTTAATTGCCATTGTTCCAAATGTAGATTGGTAGTACAATGCTTTAGCTTTTCTTTTTTCTGTTGTTTGCTGTAATAGAGGATAGAGCAGTCATCTGTCACCCAGTAGAGTCAAGCATAAAGGTAAGGTCCACCTTTATATTTAAAGGCACAACTATCCAAATAAAACTTTTTATGACAGTGTACTGCCATTTAAGGTTGTGATCCGATTACATTATAAAAGGCACCACATATGTGGGCCCAATGTGTGTTCCCACTGCTGCATGATATTCGGTAATCGAATTGCTTGCAATCCGCATTTTTCACGCAATCACATGTGCTCCAATTGTGCTAAATTGCACGATTGCAGCGCACATCAACGAGCTCGCCCAGAAACGCGAAACCAATCGTGCATGCATGTGTGCCCATATCCAGCGCACTTGAAAGTGCTACATGCTACAGTGTGGCCACATCCATATATTTATGGACTCCCAATCATACACAAAGAATTGGCCCCACTATAGTCAGCAGCATCAACTCTGTATACAAGTTGGCAAATACCATAAGTTGTAAGCATCACATCCAAACTCCAGGATTCACTAACAAGATTCAAGATGTAGTACTCGGCACAGAAAAAACTATGTGTTTTATGATGTGACACTCTCTTCACCTGTATACCCCCAAGGAGCCTGTTGAAATGGTGAAGTCTGCCTGAAGAATTCAATATAATTTCTAGTTTGTTAGAATAGGACTGGCATTTTTGTTCCTGACACCATTTACAGAATGTCTACCTATTTTTGTAATAGGTTGCTGAAGTGGATGCTTTGCTTGAGGGTGAGTATGCTTTCCTTTGATAGTCCTCTTCTTTTAGATTTTTAGTCTCAACAACCACAGCTGCTAGCTTCAACATTTCTACTTTTGGATGATGTTACGGCCCCTGTCGAATTAGATCCTTCCTCTGAGGCAAGTTTGAAGGGAGTGTCATTTGACATTTGGCAAGCCCAGGGGAACCATGGATTATTATATAATTACCTCATCGTTCCACTTTCCTCGAACCCGTGGATTCAAGGAAGAGATGGGAAAATGTGGAATATGTGTTGGTTCTATTTTAAGGCGAAAGCATTTGTTATTGCCATAGGTCCATGAAAGGGTAACCCCATTTTTTGGTTATCATAGTAATATCTCTTAGTGGAGTTGCCATTCGTTTAGACATATTTTCTGTCTGTTGAGATAGTCTACTTTGTGTTGGCTGTTCCTGGGATGTGCATCGAGCAGATACCCCAGGAAAGAAGTTCTGCGCATACTCAGAAGAGGTTTGGCTACTGTCATAGAGAATGATTCCTGGTTCTATCCCTGTTGTTGAATAGGCTCACTACAGTGGTATTTGTCTGATATAATTTTTCCTTCCGCTCTCCTTTTCAATTGAGTTTGAAATTATTTCATGCTGGAATACTCCTATTGTTTTCCTCAAATTCTTAGCAGTTGAATATACATAATGAAGAGATATCTGCTTTACCCTAGGGAAGGGAAAATTATTGAAGGGGTTTTCTTTGCTGCTTTATAATTGCAGAGCTCCAAATATGTTTGGTATATGTAACTGTCTGTTGTGTAAACAATTGCAGGATGCACGTTACGGCATAACTGGTTAATTGCCAATAACACGTTATGGTATTGCAGGGAACTGTTCATTATACAGTATAGTAAAGCCAGTCAACTAGATTATACAGAATTGGCCAGCAGGGTAACTAGATTATACCGTCATTGCAATGCAGGGTAACTGTAGTTTATACAGTATTGTAGCATGGGAACAGTAGATTATACAATATTGCAATTCATGGTAACAGTAGATTATACAATATTGCAATGCAAGGAAATTGTAGATTATATAGTATTGCATGCATGGTACATAGATTATATCGTATTGCAATGCAGGGAACTGAAGATTATACAGTATAGTAAAGCCAGGCTTTACTATAATTCGGGTTTCGGAAATTTGGGGAATTCCGAAAGTTTCGTCGGGAACTTCGAAACCCTTGGATTCGATTCGAAACTGGGTTCAATCAGAACCCACAGTACATCTCTAATACACAGTACAGTGCACTGAAGAGTGCTCTGATTTGTATGTGTGGGAGACCAAATAGCAGCTGCACCAACTATGGCCCACACAGTAGAACCAATTCCTCAGACATGCCGTGTACCTGCATCTTAAGGAGAAAAGGTCAATACCTTTGAAGATTATAATTTCAAGCATCAGGGCAAAGGACAGTACTGGTTAAAGAGGGTGTCAGCCTTTATGTGAAAATCAAGAACCACCTAACTAGAGTCTGTGGGTGTGTGTGGGGGGGTGGGTGAGGATTTGACACCAACTGTCTTCCATGTACAATGTCTGTTTGACATCTTACCCTGGGGCAGTTTAGATAACATCTCTTAGCCACAATGCATTCAACCATGCATCAAAGGCCCTAACACCTGTCTGTTTTATGTTAATTGGGACTTGGATGACTAGTGAAAGTCTTAAAGATCTAAACATTAAGTTTAACTTAAACTTTACTTTTGATCTAACTGAATACACAGACTATACCATGACCTCTATGAATGAGAACCTTCACAAGCTAGCCAAATCATTAATACATTTCCATAAATCTCTTTGCAGAACTTTAAGGTGTAAATGAGCATAGCTGCCATTATACATAGCACTGAATGTCCCCAAGAAAGCAAAATTCAGATGCCACCTCACTTAACCTAAAATCTATGCTTGCAAAAAAGAAAATCACACATTGAGAAGAAAAACACTTATTTATTTATTATATCTTTTGAAATGGTCCTGTATTGACTTGAACACTTTAAATTGACACAATTAAAGGATATCTCTCTCTGCAAAAAAAACTTGATACACTGTAGGGCCCCCCCCCACACACACCTAGTTAAAAGAAGCAGCAGAAATATACTCATAGTCCTTCATTCACCCCCTAGTGCTCTCTCCAGACTCTGCTTCAGAAGTGCCAGCAGGGGGCCAGACCGGCAGCTGGTGTCTGTGATTGGCTGAAGAGCGCCAATTACAGACACAGCTGCCAGCAATGCATGAGCACCAGGGAGAACGAAGCCATGTGGGTATATTTCTGCTGGCTTTTTTAACAAACTAAGTTGGGGGAGGCAGGTGTGCCATAGAGTCAGTACTGTCAATTAGACTTTTTGGCCTGAAAATGCTGCCCCACTTGCCTCGGTGCCAAAGAAGGGGTGTGTTTTATAATTTAAGTTGGTGACTGTGGGTGGGGTGTGGCTTGTCCGAATGTTGGGAGGGGCTTTATACACATGACTTATAAATAATGCCCACAATGAACTGGTAATGGATGCCCAAGTGACTGGAATGATGCCACACATTGATTTTTGATCTGCAGGGCTACCAAACATTGATTTTTGATAAATGAATTGCCAGTCAGTTAGGGAGGGGGAGGAGTCTACTGCATTCTGCTGTATATGTAAGTCAGGCTGTCCCACTGTTATTTTTTATTTTATTCTTTATATAATAAGTTCTGACACAACATACGGTCCTCATGGCTCCTTCTACCTATTTAAAGTGACAGTACCTCCTAAAAGATGTGTTTTTTTTTACAAATGGATTTTCTGGGCCTTGAAATCAGAATTCCTGCACCTTATTTAATATATATTTTTGATTTTTTTGACTCAAAAATGCATTGCACTTGTGCACTTCTTATTCTACAACGCTGTTTAAAGTGTGTTTAAAATTTTCGGGCGCATTTTAGTGTTTAAAATTTTCTGAGCGCTATTTTTTTTGCGATGTCACTATGACATCATCATGACATCATCATGTTCTTACTTTGGAACCAAATGTGCTGCTGTAACTCCTACGAACACCTTTTGCACCCAATTACCACTTACTGTTTCCATGGTAACCATACCTAAATCTTTTAAAATGTCCAGTTTTTTGTTCATCATATAACATTTAAAAAAAATGCATTGCACTTGTGCAACTTCTTATTCTACAACTGTTTAGTATGTGTTAAATTTTCTGGGCCATTTTTAGTGTTTAAAATTTCTGAGCGCATTTTTGCACAGATGTCATCTATGACATCATCATGTTCTTACTTTGGAACCAAAGTGATGCGTTGACACATCCTACTGAAACACCTTTGCACCCATACCACACTTCCGTTTCCATGGTAACCATACCTAAATCGTTAAAATGTCAGTTTTCCGTCATAAATACACAAGCCAACCCTTTTAAAACGGCAACACAGGTACACACAACTTACTGATGCATCCTCACCACTACCCGGGCTTAGTGATGCTGCAACTTCTTATTCTACAACTGTTAATAGTGTTTAAAATTTTCTGGGCGCATTTTTAGTGTTTAAAATTTTCTGAACGCATTTTTTTGCGATGTCACTATGACATCATCATGACATCATCATTTTGCATAAATT
>JAACNH010001414.1:0-77658 GCA_019447015.1 Hymenochirus boettgeri | reverse complement strand
GCGCTGCGTACCCAAGTGGCGCTATATAAATAAACTATACATACATACTGTATCTCGGTATTGTTATAATGTACAGCTGCTGTGCCCCAATGGCGCTATAATAATAAACATAACTACATACTGTATAATCTGTATTGTTATAATGTACAGCGCTGTGTCCCCAAGTGGCGCTATATAATAAACATAACATACATACTGTATAATCTGTATTGTATAATGTACAGTGCTGTGTACCCATGGCCCTATATAAATAACATACATACATACTGTATAATCTGTATTGTTTATAAGTACAGCGCTGGTCCCCAAGTGGGCTATATAAATAAACATATACATACATACTGTATAATCTGTATTGTTATAATGTACAGCGCTGTGTACCCAAGTGGCGCTATATAAATAAACATATCATACATACTGTATAATCTGTATTGTTATAATGTACAGCGCTGTGTCCCCAGTGGCGTTATATAAAAAAACATATACATACATACTGTATAATCTGTATTGTTATAATGTACAGCGCTGTGTCCCAATTGGCGCTATATAAATAACACATACATACATACTGTATAATCTGTATTGTTATAATGTACAGCGCTGTGTCCCCAGTGGCGCTATATAATAAACATATACATACATACTGTATAATCTGTATTGTTATAATGTACAGCGGTGTCCAAGTGGCGCTATATAAATAAACTATACATACACTGTATAATCTGTATTGTTATAATGTACAGCGCTGTGTCCCCAAGTGGCGCTATATAAATAACATATATACTACTGTATAATCTGTATTGTTATAATGTACAGCTACAAGGAGCTGTGTACACAAGTGGGCGCTATAATAAATAAACATCTACATACATACGTATAAATATGTATTGTTATAAGTTACAGCGCTGTGTCCCCAAGTGTGCTATATAATAAAACATCTACAACTACTGTTATTAATCTGTTATTACTGTTTGTTTTATAATGTACAGCGCTGGTCCCCCCAGTGGCGCTATATAAATAAACATATACATACATACTGTCTAATCTGTTTGTTCATTAAGTACAGCTTTTCCACCAAAGTGGCGCTATATACATAAACCTATCATACAATGTATAAATCTGTATTGTATAATTTTTAAATAAAAGGCGCGCTGTACCCAGTGGCGTCTATATAAATAAACAAAATACATACTGTATAATCTGTATTGTATAATGTACAGCGCTGTGTACCCAAGTGGCGCTATATAAATAAACATATACATACCTGTATAATCTGTATTGTATAATGTACAGCGCTGTGTACCCAAGTGGCGCTATATAAATAAACATATACATACAATACTGTATAATCTGTATTGTTATAATGTACAGCGCTCTGGTACCCAAGTGGCGCATATAAATAACATATACATACATACTGTATAATCTGTATTGTTATAATGTACAGCGCTGGTCCCCAGTGGCGCATTACATAAACATTAACCATACATACTGTATAATCTGTATTGTTATAATGTACAGGCTGGTTACCCAAGTGGCGTATTAAATAAACATATACATACATACTGTATAATGATTGTTATAATGTACAGCGCTGGTACCCAAGTGGCGCTATATAAATAAACATATACATACTATATAGTGAATCTGTAGTGGTTATAATGTACAGCGCTTGTCCCAAGTGGCGCTATATAAATAACCTATACATCATACTGTATAATCTGATTGTTATAATGTACAGCGCTGGTCCCAAGTGGCGCTATATAATAAACATATACATACATACTGTTAATCTGTATTGTTATAATGTCAGTCGCTGTGTCCCCAAGTGGCGCTATATAAAATATATACATACATACTGATAATCTATTGTTATTAATGTACAGCGCTGTGTCCCCAAGTGCGCTAATAAATAAACATACATACATACTGTATAATCTGTATTGTTATATGTACAGCGCTGTGTCCCAAGTGGCGCTATATAACTAAACATACTAAAACTGTATAATCTGTATTGTTTGATGTACCAGCGCTGTGTACCCAAAGTGGCGCTATATAAATAAACATATACATACATACTCTGTATAATCTGTATTGTTTAATGTACAGCGCTGGTCCCACGTGGCGCTATATAAATAAACATATACATACATACTGTATAATCATGCTATTGTTATAATGAGTACAGTGCTGTGTACCCAAGTGGCGCTATATAAATAAACATATACATACATACTGTATAATCTGTATTGGTTATATGTACAGCGCTGTTCCCCAGTGGCGCTATAAATACATATACATACATACTGTATAATCTGTATTGTTTAATGTTACAGCGCTGTGTCCCAAGTGGCGCTATATAAATAACATACAACATACGTTAATCTGTATTGTTATAATGTACAGCGCGTGTGTCCCCAGTGGCGCTATATAAATAAACCTATACATACTATGTATAATCTGTATTGTTATAATGTACAGCGCGGTGGTCCCAAGTGGCTCTATATAAATAACTATACATACATACGTGTATAATCTATTGTTATAATGTACGAGCTGTGCTACCCAAGTGGCGCTATAAAAAACATATAACATACACTGTATAATCTGTATTGTTTAATGTACAGACGCTGCGTACCCAGAGTTGCCGCCATATAATAAACATATACATACATACTGTATAATCTGTATATGTATAATGTACAGCGGTGGTACCCAAGTGGCGCATATAAATAAACATATACAACATTACTGTATAATCTGTATTGTATAAGTACAGCGCTGTCGTACCCAAGTGGCGCTATATATAAATAAACATATACAACATACTGTATAATCTGTATTGTTATAATGTACAGCGCTGGTACCCAAGTGGCGCTATATAAATAACATATACTACATACTGTATAATCTGTATTGTTATAATGTACAGCGCTGCGTACCCAAGTGGCCTGATAATAATAACATTAATACATTACTGTATAATCTGTATTGTTATAAGTACAGCGCTGGTACCCAAGTGGCGCTATATTAAATAAACATATACATACATACTGTATAATCTGTATTGTTTATAATGTACTAGCGACTGCTGTACCCAAGTGGCGCTAATAAAATAAACATATACATACTTATATCTGTATATCTAGAGTTATAATGTACAGCGCTGTGTACCCAAGTGGCGCTATATAAAGAACATATACATTAACATAATGTATAATCTGTATTGTTATTAATGTACAGCGCTGTGTACCCCAAGTGGCGCTATATAAATAAACATATACATCACTCTGTATAATCTGTATTGTTATAATGTACAGCGCTGTGTCCCCAAGTGGCGCTTATAAATAAACATATACATAAATACGATAATCTGATTGTTATAATGTACAGCGCTGAATGTAACCCAAGTTGGCGCTATATAAATAAACCATACATACCTACTGTATAATCTGTATTGTTAAATGTACAGTCGCTGTGTCCCCAAGTGGCGTTTATAAATAAACATATACATACATACGTATATCTGTATTGTTATAATGTACAGCGCTGTGTCCCCAAGTGGCGCTATATAAATAAACATAACATACATACTGTTTAATCTGTATTGTTATAATGTACAGCGCTGTGTCCCCAAGTGGCGCTATATAAATAAAACATATAAAAACTGGAGTAACGTATTGTTATAATGTACGACGCTGTGTGACCCAAGTGGCGCGTATATAAATAAACATATACATACATACTGTATAATCTGTATTATAATGTACAGCGCTGTGTCCCCAAGTGGCTATATCAATAAACATACATACATATTGTATAATCGTATTGTTATAATGTACAGCGCTGTGTACCCAAGTGGCGTATATAAATACAACTATACATTACATACTGTGATATCTGTATTTGTTATAATGACAGCGCTGGTACCCAAGTGGCGCTATATAAATTAAACCATATACATACCACTGTATAATCTGTATTGTTATAATGTATACGCTGTGTCACCCAAGTGGCGCTATATAAATAAACATATACAATCATACTGTATAATCTGTATTGGTTAAATGTACAGTGCTGTGTACCCAAGTGGCGCTATATAAATATACTATACATACGTATAATGTATTGTTATAATGTACAGCGCTGTGTACCCAAGTGGCGCTATTAATAAACATATACACATACATACTGTATAATCTGTATTGTTATAATGTACAGCGCTGGGTACCCAAGTGGCCGCTATATATAATAAACCATACATTACATACTGTATAATTCTGTATTGTTATAATGTACAGCGCTGTGTCCCCAAGTGGCGCTATATAATAAACTATACATACATACTGTATAATCTGTTGTTATAATGTACAGCGCTGGGTCCCAAGTGGCGCTATATAAAAAACATACATACATACTGTTAATCTGTATTGTTAATAATGTACAGCGCTGTGTCCCAAGTGGCGCTATATAATAAACATATACATAACAAATGTATAATCGTAGTTATAATGTGTACAGCGCTGTGTCCCCAAGTGGCCGCTATATAATAACATACATATACTGTATAATCTGTATGTGTATAATGTACAGCGCTGTGTACCCAAGTGGCGCTCTATAAAATAAACATTATACTACATTACTGTAATCTGTATTGTTATAATTACAGCGCTGTGTCCCACCAAGTGGCTATGATAAATAAACATATACATACATACTGTATAATCTGTATTGTTATAATGACAGCGCTGTGTACCCAAGTGGCGCTATATAAATAAACTATACATACATACTGTATAATCTGTATTGTTATAATGTACAGCGCAGTGTCCCCAAGTGTGCCTATAAAATAAACATATACATACATTTGTATAATCTGTATTGTTTATTTCACGCTGTGCTACCCAAGTGCGCTATATAAATAAACATATACATACTACTGTATAATCTGTATTAGGTTATAATGTCAGCGCGTGTGTACCCAAGTGGCGCTATATAAATAAACATATATACATCTGTATAATCTGTATTGTTTATAATGTCAGCGCTGTGCCCCAGTGGGCGCTATATAAATAAACATATACATACATACTGTATAATCTGTGTTATATATGTACAGCGCTGTTCCCCAAGTGGCGCATATAAATAAACATATACATACATACTGATAACTTGTATTGTTATAATGTACAGCGGCTGTTACCCAAGTGGCGCTATATAAAATACAATACATACATACTGTTAATTGTATTGTTATAATGTCAGCGCTGTGTACCCAAGTGGGCTTATAATAAAACATATACATACATACTGTAATATGTATTGTTAATGTATAGCGCTGCGTACCCCAAGTGGCGCTATATAAAATAAACATAAACATACAATACTGTATAATTGTATGTTATAATGTACAGCGCTGTGTACCACCCAAGTGGCGCTATATAATAAACATATACATCATCTGTATAATCTGTATTGTTATAATGTACAGCGCTGTGTACCCAAGTGGCTAATAATAATAAACAATACTACATACATACTGTATATATCTGTATTGTATAATGTCAGCGTGTGTCCCAATGGCGCTTATATAAATAAACATTACATACATGTGTATAATCTGTATTGTTATAATGTAGCAGCGCTGTGTACCCCAAGTGGCGCTATATAAATACAACATAAATACATACTGTATAATCTGATTGTTATAATGTACAGCGCTGTGTCCCAAGTGGCGCTATAAAATAACATATAATACATACTGTATAATCTGTATGTTATAATGTACAGCGCTTGTACCAAGTGGCGATATAAATAAACTATCGTACATACTGTATAATCTGTATTGTTAGAATGACAGCGCTGGTCCCCAAGTGGCGCTATATAATAACATATACTACATACTGTATAATCTGTATGTGTATAATGTACAGCGCTTGTCCCAAGTTGCCGGCATATAAATAAATCATATACATACATACTGTATAATCTGTATTGTTATAATGTACACGCTGTGTACCCAAGTGGCGCTATATAAATAAAACATATACATACATACTGTATAATCTGTGATTGTATTAATGTACAGCGCGTGTGTCCCAGTGGCGCTATATAAATAAACAGTATACATACATACTGTATATCTGTTATTGTTATAATGTACAGGCTGTGTACCCAAGGGCCGCTTATCTAATAAATAAACATATACATACATACTACTGTATAATCTGATGTTTAGTTAACAGCGCTGGTGTACCCAAGTGGCGGCATATAATAAAAACATATACATACATACTGTATAATCTGTATGTTATAATGTACAGCGTGATCCAAAGTGGCGCTATATAAATAACATATACATACATATGTATAATCTGTATTGTTAATGTACGCGCTGGTACCCAAGTGGCGCTATATAAATAAACATATACAACATAACTGTATAATCTGTTATGTTATAATGTATCAGCGCTGTACCCAGGGCGCTATATAATAAAATTACATCATACGTGTATAATCCTGTATGTGTTATAATGTACAGTGCTGTGTCCACCCAGTGGCGCTATATAAACCATATCATACTACTGTATAATCTGTATTGTTTATACTGTAAGCGCGTGTCCCCAAGTGGCCTATATAAATAAATATATACATACATACTGTATAATCTGTATTGTTAAATGGTACAGCGCTGTGTACCCAAGTGGCGATATAAATAAACATACATACATACTGTAAATGTATTGTTATAATGTACAGCGCTGTGTACCCCAAGTGGCGCTATATAAATAAACATATACATACATACTGTATAATCTGTATTGTTATAATGTACGAGCTGCTGTGTACCAAGGGGGCTATATAAACATATACATACAACGTTATCTGTATTGTTATAGGTACAGCGCTGTGTCCCCAAGTGGCGCTATATAAACATATACATACATACTGTAATAATCTGTATTGTTATATAATGTACAGCGCTGTGTACCCAAGTGGCGCTATATAATAAACATATACGTACATACTGTATAATCTGTATTGTATAATGTACAGCGCTGTGTCCCCAAGTGGCGCTATATAAACATATACATACATACTGTAATCTGTATTGTTATAATGTACAGCGCTGTGTACCCAAGTGTGCATATAAAACAAACATACATACAGTATAATCTGTTTGTTAAATGTACAGCGCTGTGTCCCCAAGTGGCGCATATATAAAACATATACATACATACTGTATAATCTGTATTGTTATATGTACAGCGCTGATGTATCCCCAAGTGGCGCTATATAAATAAACATATACATACACACTGTATACTGATTTTTATATTGTACAGCGCTGCGTACCCAAGTGGCGCTTATATATAAATAAACATATACATACATTACTGTATAATCTGTATTGTTTAATGTACACGCGTGTGTCCCAAGTGGCGCTATATAAAAATACTACATACATACTGTATAATCTGTATTGTTATAATGTACAGGCTGCGTGCCCCAAGTGGCCGCTATATAAATAACATATACATTCATACTGTATAATCTGTCATTGTTATAATGTACAGCGCTGTGTCCCCAGTGGCGCTATATAAATAAAACATATACATACATTACTGTATAATCTGCTATTGTTATAATGTACGCGCCTGTGTCCCCAAGTGGCGCTATATAAAAACATATACATAATACTGTATAATCTGTATTGTTTATAATGTACAGCGTGTGTACCCAGTGGCGCTATATAAAATACAACATATACATATACTGTATAATCTGTATGTTATAATGTACCGCGCTGGTTCCCAAGGCGCTATATAAATAACAAATACATACACTGTATAATCTGTAGTGTTATAATGTACAGCGCTGTGTACCCAAGTGGCGCTAATAAATAAACATATACATACATACTGTATAATCGATTGTTACTAATGTACAGCGCTGCGTCCCCAAGTGGCGCTATATAAATAAACATATACATACATACTGATATAATCTGTATTGTTGTATTATGTACAGCGCTGCGTCCCCAAGGGCGCTATATAAATAAACATATACATACATACTGATAATCTGTATTGTTATAATGTACAGGCTGTGTATCCAAGTGGCGCTATATAAATAAAATATACATACATACTGTATAATCTGTATGTTATAAGTACAGCGTGTGTCCCCCGTGGCGGTATAAATAAACATATACTACATACTGTATAATCTGTATTGTTATAATGTCACAGCGCTGTGTCCCCAAGTGGCGCTATATAAATAATACATATATGTCAATGTATATACTGTATGTTATTAGTACAGCGCGGTGTACCCAAGTGGCGCTATATATATAACATATACTACATACTGTATATTGTTATTGTTATAATGTACAGCGCTGCGTACCCAAGTGGCGCTATATAATAAACATATCATCCTATGTATTCTGTATTGTTATAATGTACAGCGCTGCGTCCCCAAGTGGCGCTATATAATAAACATATACATACTATGTATATCTGTATTGTTTATAGTACAGCGCGCTGGTGTACCCCAAGTGGCGCTATATATATAAACATTATACATACATACTGTTAATCTGTATTGTTATAATGTACAGCGCTGTCCCCAAGTTGGCGCTTATAAATAAACTATACATACATACTGTAGTAATCTGTATTTTATGATGTACAGCGTGTGCTACCCAAGTGGCGCTATATAAATAAACATACACATACATACTGTATAATCTGTAGTGTATAATGTTACAGCGCTGTGTACCAAGTGGCGCATATAATAAACATAACATACATACTGTATAATCTGTATTGTTAAATGTACCAGCGCGTGTCCCCAAGTGGCGCTAATAAATAAACATATACATACATACTGTATAATCTGTATTGTTATAATGTACAGCGCTGTGGCCCCAAGTGGCGCTATATAAATAAACAATACATAATACTGTAATCTGTATTGTTATTAATGACAGCGCTGTGTCCCAAGTGGCGCTATATAAATAAAATATACATACATACTGTATATCGTATTGTATATAATGTACAGCGCGTGTCCCAAGTGCGCTATATAATAAACATAACATACATACTGATAATCTGTATTGTTGTTATAATGTACAGCGCTGGTCCAAGTGGGCTATATAAATAAAACATATACATACATACTGTATAATCTGTATGTTATAATGTACCAGCGCTGGCGTACCCCAAGTGGCGCTATAAAATAACAATACCATACATACTGTATAATCGTATTGATAATGTACAGCGCTGTGTACCCAAGTGGCGCTATATAAACATATACATAATACTGTATATCTGTATTGTTATAAGTACAGCGCTGTGTCCCCAAGTGGCGCTATATAAATAAACATATACTACATACTGTATAATCTGTATTGTTATAATGTACAGCGCTGTGTCCCCAAGTGGGCTATAAATAAACATATTCATACTACTGTATAATCTGTTATGTTATAATGTACAGCGCTGTGTCCCAAGTGGCGCTATATAAATAAACATATACATACATATGTATAATCTGTTTGTATAATGTACAGCGGTGTGTACCCCAGTGGCGATATAAAAAAAACATTAACATACATACTGTATAATCTGTATTGTTATAATGTACAGCGCTGTGTACCCAAGTGGCGCTATATAAATAACATACACATACATACTGTATAATCTGTATTTTTATAATGTACAGCGCTGTGTCCCCAAGTGGCGCTATATAATAAATAACTATACATACATACGTATAATCGTGATTGTTATAATGTCAGCGCGTGTCCCAAGTCCAGTGGCGCTATATAAATAAACATATACATACATACTGTATATCTGTATTGTATAATGTACGCGCTGTGTACCCAAGTGGCGCTATATAAATAAACATATACATACATACTGTATAATCTGTATTGATAATGATCAGCGCTGTGTCCCCAAGTGGCGCATATAAATTAAAAACTATACATACCTACTGTTATAATCGTATTGTTATAATGTACAGCGCTGGTACCCAAGTGGCGCTATATAATAAACATATAAATTACAATACTGTATAATCTGTATTGTTTATAATGTAAGCGCTGTGTATCAGTGGGCGTATATAATATAAACATATCATACATACTGTATAATCTGTAGTGTTATAATGACAGCCGGTGTACCCAAGTGGCGCATATAAATAAACATATACATACATACTGTATAATCTGTATTGTTATAATGTACAGCGCTGTGACCCAGGCGCTATATATAAACATATACATACATACTGTATAATCTGTATTGTATAATGTACAGCGGGCTGGTCCCAAGTGGCGCTATATAAATAAACATATCACAAATACTGTATAATCTGTATTGTTATAATGTACGCGCTGTGTACCCAAGGTGCGCTATATAAATAAACATATACATACACACTGGTAATCTGTATTGTTTATAATGTACAGCGCTGCGTACCCAAGTGGCGCTATATAATAAACATATACATACACACTGTATAATCTGTATTGTTAATGTACAGCGCTGTGTCCCAAGTGGCGCTATATAATAAAACATATACATACATACTGTATAATCTGTATTTTATAATGTACAGCGCTGTGTACAAGTGGGCTATATAAACATATACAATACATACTGTATAATCCGTATTGTATAATGTACAGCGCTGTGTCCCCAAGTGGCGCATTAAATAAACATATACATACATACTGTATAACTGTATGTTATATAATGTACAGCGCTGGGGCCCCAAGTGGCGCTATATAAATAAACATAACATACATACTGTATAATCTGTATTGGATCATGTACAGCGCTGTGTACCCAGTGGGCGCTATAAATAAACATATAATACATACTGTATAATTGTATTGTTATAATGTTACAGCGCTGCGTCCCCAAGTGGCGCGTATAAATAACAATACATACATACTGTATATCGTTATTGTTATAATGTACAGCGCTGTGTCCCCAGTGGCGCATAATGTACCAAGCGCGCGCTGTGTCCCAAGTGGGCTATATAAATAAACATATACATACATACTGTATAATCTGTATGTTTTATAATGTACAGCGCTGCGCCCCAAGTGGCCGTTATAAATAAACATATACATACATACTGTAGTAATCGTATTGTTATATGTTACAGCGCGGGTCCCCAAGGGCGCTATATAAATAAACATATACAATACATAACTGTATAATCTGTATGTTATAATGTACAGCGTGTGTACCCAAGTGGCGTATTATAAATAAAATTATACATACATAATGTATAATCTGTATTGTTATAATGTACAGCGATCGTCCCCAAGTGGCGCTATATAAAATAACCATACATATACTTGTATTATTCGTATTGTTATAATGTACAGCGCTGGTCCCAGGGCACTATAAAACTATACTACATACTGTATAATCTGTATTGTTATAATGTACAGCGCTGTGTCCCCAGTGTTGCTATATAAAATATACATACATACGTGTATAATCTGTATTGTTATAATGTACAGACGCTGTGTCCCCAAGTGGCGCTATATAAACATATATATATACATACTGTATAAATCTGTATTGTTATAATGTACAGCGCTGTGTATCCAAGTGGCTCATATAAATAAAATATACCATCATACTCCGTAATAATCTGTATTGTTATAATGTACAGCGCTGTGTCCCCAAGTGGCGACTATATAAAAAACATATACATACATACTGTATAATCTGTATTGTTTATGTATGACAGCGCTGTGTCCCAAGTGTTGCTATATAACATAAACATATACATACATTATATATCGTATTGTTATACTGTACAGCGCTGTGTCCCCAAGTGGCGGTATATAAATAAAACATATACATACATACTGTATAATCTGTATTGTTAATAGTACAGCGCTGTGTACCCCAAGTGGCAGCTATTAAAATAAACATATACATACATACTGTATAATCTGTATTGTTATAATGTAAAAGCGCTGTGTCCCCAAGTGCGCTATATAAATAAACATATACATACATACTGTATGATCTTTATTTGTATAATGTACCGCGTGTGTACCCAAGTGGGCTATATAAATAAACATATACATACATACTGTATAATCTGTATTGTTATAATGTTACAGCGCTGTGTCCCAAGTGGCGCTAATAATAAACATATACATAAATACTGTATATCTTTATTGTTATAATGTACAGCGCTGTGTCACCCAAGTGGCGCTATATAATAAACATATACATACATACTGTATGATCTGTATTGTTAGTAATGTACACGCTGTGCCCCAAGTGGCGCTTATAAATAAACATATACATACATACTGTATAATAGTATTGTTATAATGTACAGCGCTGTGTACCCAAAGTGGCGCTATATAAAAAACATATTACATAACATACTGATAATAATGTATGTTATAATGTACAGCGCTGTGCCCCAAGTGGCGCTATATAAATAAACATATACATACATACTGTATGAATCTGTATGTTATAATGTACAGCGCTGTGTCCCCAAGTGGCGCTATATAAATAAACATATACATACAACTGTTATCTGTATTGTTATAATGTACAGCGCTTGTGTCCCAAGTGGGCGCTATATAAATAAACATATACATACATACTGTATAATCTGTATTGTTTAATGTACAGCGTGTGTACCCAAGTGCGCTATAAAATAAAATATAACATACATACTGTATAATCTGTTTATTGTTATATGTACAGCGCTGTGTCCCCAAGTGGCGTATATAAATAAAACAATACATACATACTGTCTATAGGTATGTTATAATGTACAGCGTGTGTCCCAAAGTGGCGCATATAAATAAACATATACATACATACTGTAATAATCTTATTTTGTTATAAATGTACAGCTGCGTACCAAGTGGCGCTTATATAAATAACACTATACATACATACGTATAATCTGTATTGTTATATGTACAGCGCTGTGTCCCAAGTGTGCTATATAAAATAAACATATACATACTACTGTATAATCTGTATGTCTAATGTACAGCGCTGTGTACCAAGTGGCGCTATATAATAAACTATAACATACATGTATAATCTGTATTGTTATATGTACAGCGCTGTTTCCCAAGTGGCGCATATAAATAAAACATCCAACACCTTACTGTATTAATCTGATTGTTATTGTACAGCGCTGTGACCCAGTGGCGCTATATAAATAAACATAACATACATTGTTAATCTGGATTGTTATAATGACAGCGCTGTGTACCCAAGTGGCAAGTGGCGCTAAATAAATAAACATATACATACATACTGTATAATCTGTATTGTATAATGTACAGCGCTGTGTACCCAAGTGGCGCTATATAAATAAAATATCATACATTACTGTATAATCTGTATTGTATAAGTGTACAGCGCTGTGTCCCAAGTGGCGCTATATAAATAAACATATAAACATACATTCTGTATAATCTGTATTGTTATAATGTACAGCGCTGTGTCCCCAAGTGGCGCTATATAAAAAACATAAATACATACGTATGATCAGTGGCACTTATAAATAAACATATACATACAATGTATAATCTGTATTGTATAATGTACAGCGCGTGTCCCAAGTGGCGCTAATAAATACACTATACTACATACTGTATAATCTGTATTGTTATAATGTACAGCGCTGTGTACCCAAGTGGCGCTATATAAATAAATATATACATACTACTGTATAATCTGTATGTTATAATGTACAGCGTCGTACCCAAGTGGCGCTATATAATAAAACATATACAACATACTGTTATATGTATTGTTATAATGTACAGCGCTGTGTCCCCAGTGGAACTAAAAACATATACATAAACTGTATATCTGTATTGTTATAATGTACAGCGCTGTGTCCCCAAGTGGCTATATAAACATCATTAACAACTGTATAATCTGTATTGTTATAATGTTACAGCGCTGTGTCACCCAAGTGGCGCTATATAAACATATAATATAGCATTACTGTATAATCTGTATGTTTATAATGTACAGCGCTGTGTACCAAGTGGATCTATATAAATAAACATATAATACATACTGTATAATTTGTATTGTTATAATGTACAGCGCTGTGTTACCCAAGTGGCGCTATAAATAAACATATACATACATACTGTATAATCTGTATTGATAATGTACAGCGCTGTGTACCCAAGTGGCATATATAAATAAAACTATACATACATACGTATATCTGTTATGTTAATACAGCGCTGTGTACCAAGTGGTGCTATAATATAAACATATACATAATACTGTATAATCTGTATTGGTATAATGTACAGCGCTGTGTACCCAAGTGGGCTATATAAATAAACATATACATACATACTGTAATCTGGATTGTTATAATGTACAGCGCTGTGTACCCAAGTGCGCATATAAAATAAACATTACATACTGTATAATCTGTATTGTTATAATGTACAGCGCTGTGTCCCCAAGTGGCGCTATATAAATAAACATACATACATACTGTATAATATGTATTGTATTGTACAGCGCTGTGTCCCAAGTGGCGACTATATAATAAACATATACATACATACTGTATAATCTGTATTGTTATAATGCTACGCGCTGGGTACCCAAGTGGCGCTATATAAATAAACATATAACAACATACTGTATAATCTGTATTGTTATAATGTACAGCGCGCTGTGTCCCCAAGTGGCGCTATAAATAACATATACATACATACTGTAAATCTGTATTGTTATAATGTACAGCGCGGTACCCAAGGGTGCTATATAAATAAACATATACTACATACTGTATATCTGTATTGTATAATGTACAGCGCTTGTGTACCCAAGTGCGCTATATAAATAAACTCATACATACTGATATCTGTATTGTTATAATGTACAGCGCTGTGTACCCAAGTGGCGCTATTAAATAAACATATACATACATACTGTATACTGTATTGTTATAATGTACAAGTGGCCGCTATATAAATAAATGATACAATTATAATTTTATACATATTAAAGTGTTATTACACTAGAGGAGGGACAAATTGAGCAGCAGGGTTACAGTTGGATGTAAATTTGGTCCTTTCCGTAAATAAGTTACCCCATATGTAACTGTCCATGATGAGCCAGTGCGCGGGTGGGGAGGGTCCTTAGTGTCAGGATCTGTCGGTGTTAATAAGACCCTGTGACAGGTTGATTAGTTAGATTAGACACGCGGAGATCTCTGCTCATTTATTTAAAACTCCCATGTCACACATGTTTCTCCCAGCTAGTTCCAGACGTGGTGATGGAGGAGTCCCAGAACGTCTTATAATGACTGTCATGAAGGAATTACCCCTTGGGCAGTGCCAAGCCAAGAAAACCTGGACACCAATTCGGGCAGCAAATGGACATCTAAGGATACATGGCAGACACGCTTGCCTGCTGATTGGTGGATGATCTAAAGAACACGATAAGTTATTAACATGGTGCTGGGACTGAATTAATTGGCTTTAGTTAATTCCCCCATGTGGTCGGGCAGTATTTCCGTGGTGCAGGCTGTACTGGTTTCAGTGTTAGCCACATGCACGGATTTAATACACCGTGTACTCAGCTTGCGGTCTGTAGATTTCACATGGTCATGGGCGGATTTGTTTCCTTTCTGCCAGTAAAATTCAGACCCCACACCAGATTATTTAAAAAATCCAACAGTTTGAGATCAGGGCCAGTTTCACTGGTGGACATTCCCAGCAGGCAGCCGGGAAAGGCCACTGATAGACTAAAGTAGAGAGGAGGAAATGGAAGAAGATAATAAACATTGGATTCTTACCATCAAGTTCCGAAGGGGAAACGAGTTCTCCATTCTTGGGGGAGTCCAGACCACAGGAAGTCTTTGGAGGAGTGGGTTGTAACCAAAATGCATCTCAACCTGTACAAAAAACACAACTTGTTATCTGGACCAATATGGACTGTTCTGATACCGGTACCAATATATGTCCGACATGGTTACGTATCAGCTGTTACCAAGTGAGACGGAGGGCTCTTTGAGCAACATGGTCTACTTATCACACTGTACCAAGTGAGACAGGAGGGCTTTATGTCGACATGGTCTACTTATCAGGCCTGTACCAGTGAGACAGGAGGGCTCTTTATGTCAGACATGTCTACTTATCAGCTGTACCAAGTGAGACGGAGGGTCTTTATGTCAACATGGTCTACTTATCACACTGTACCAAGTGAGACAGGAGGGTCTTATGTCTGACATGGTTACTATCAGCGTACAAGGAGACAGGAGGGCTCTTTATGTCAGACATGGTCTAACTTATCAGACCGACAAAGTGAGACAGGAGGGCTCTTTATGTCAGACATGGTCTACTTATCAGGCTGTACCAAGTGAGACAGGAGGGCTCTTTATGTCAGACATGGTCTACTTATCAGACTGTACCAAGTGAGACAGAGGGTCTCTTTATGTCCGACATGGTCTACTTATCAGGACTGTACCAAGTGAGACTGGAGGCTCTTATGTCAGACATGGTCTACTTATCACACTGTACCAAGTGAGACAGGAGGGCTCTTTATGTCGACATGGTCACTTATCAGGCTGTACCAAGTGAGACAGGAGGGCTCTTATGTCAGACATGGTCTACTATCAGACTGTACCAAGTGAGACAGGAGGGCTCTTTATGTCAGACATGGTCTACTTATCAGACTGTACCAAGTGAGACAGGAGGGCTCTTTATGTCAGACATGGTCTACTTATCAGGCTGTACCAAGTGAGACAGGAGGGCTCTTTATGTCAGACATGGTCTACTTATCAGACTGTACCAAGTGAGACAGGAGGGCTCTTTATGTCAGACATGGTCTACTTATCAGGCTGTACCAAGTGAGACAGGAGGGCTCTTTATGTCAGACATGGTCTACTTATCAGACTGTACCAAGTGAGACAGGAGGGCTCTTTATGTCAGACATGGTCTACTTATCAGACTGTACCAAGTGAGACAGGAGGGCTCTTTATGTCAGACATGGTCTACTTATCACACTGTACCAAGTGAGACAGGAGGGCTCTTTATGTCAGACATGGTCTACTTATCAGACTGTACCAAGTGAGACAGGAGGGCTCTTTATGTCAGACATGGTCTACTTATCACACTGTACCAAGTGAGACAGGAGGGATCTTTATGTCAGACATGGTCTACTTATCAGACTGTACCAAGTGAGACAGGAGGGCTCTTTATGTCAGGACATGGTCTACTTATCAGACTGTACCAAGTGAGACAGGAGGGCTCTTTATGTCAGACATGGTCTACTTATCGGACTGTACCAGTGAGACAGGGGGCTCTTTGTCAGACATGGTCTACTTATCACACTGTACCAAGTGAGACAGGAGGGCTCTTTATGTCAGACATGGTCTACTTATCGCTGTACCAAGTGAGACAGGAGGGCTCTTTATGTCAGACATGGTCTACTATCACGCTGTACCAAGTGAGACAGGAGGGTCTTTATGTCAGACATGGTCTACTTATCAGATGTACCAAGTGAGACGGAGGGCTCTTTATGTCAGAACATGGTCTACTTATCAGACTGTACCAAGTGAGACAGGAGGGCTCTTTATGTCAGAATGGTCTACTTATCAGACTGTACCAGTGAGGACAGGAGGGCTCTTTATGTCGACATGGTCTACTTATACACTGACCAAGTGAGACAGGAGGGCTCTTATGTCAGACATGGTCTATTCACACTGTACAAGTGAGCAGGAGGGCTCTTTAGTCAGCATGGTCTACTTATCCGACTGTACCAAGTGAGACAGGAGGGCTCTTTATGTCAGACATGGTCTACTTATCACACTGTACCAGTGAGACAGGAGGGCTCTTTATGTCAGACATGGTCTACTTATCACACTGTACCAAGTGAGACAGGAGGTCTTTATGTCAGACATGGTCTACTTATCACACTGTACCAAGTGAGACAGGAGGGCTTTTATGTCAGACATGGTCTACTTATCACACTGTACCAAGTGAGACAGGAGGGCTCTTTATTCAGACATGGTCTACTTATCACTGTACCAAGTGAGACAGGAGGGCTCTTTATGTCAGACATGTCTACTTATAGCTGTACCAAGTGAGACAGGAGGGCTCTTTAGTCAGACATGGTCTTACTTATCAGACTGTACCAAGTGAGAAAGGAGGGCTCTTTATGTCAGACATGGTCTACTTATCAGACTGTACCAGTGAGACAGGAGGGCTCTTTATGTCAGACAGGTCTACTTATCAGACTGTACAAGTGAGACAGGAGGGCTCTTTATTCAGACATGGTCTACTTATCAGACTGTACCAGTGAGACAGGAGGGCTCTTTATGTCAGACATGGTCTACTATCAGACTGTACCAAGTGAGAAAGGAGGGCTCTTTATGTCAGACATGGTCTACTTATCACACTGTACCAAGTGAGGAAAGGGCTCTTTATGTCAGACATGGTCTACTTATCAGACTGTACCAAGTGAGACAGGAGGGCTCTTTATGTCAGACATGGTCTACTTATCACACTGTACCAAGTGAGACAGGAGGGTCTTTATGTCAGACATGGTCTACTTATCAGACTGTACCAAGTGAGACAGGAGGGCTCTTTATGTCAGACATGGTCTACTTATCACACTGTACCAAGTGAGACAGGAGGGCTCTTTATGTCAGACATGGTCTACTTATCAGGCTGTACCAAGTGAGACAGGAGGGCTCTTTATGTCAGACATGGTCTACTTATCAGACTGTACCAAGTGAGACAGGAGGGCTCTTTATGTCAGACATGGTCTACTTATCAGACTGTACCAAGTGAGACAGGAGGGCTCTTTATGTCAGACATGGTCTACTTATCACTGTACCAAGTGAGACAGGAGGGCTCTTATGTCAGACATGGTCACTTATCACACTGTACCAAGTGAGAAAGGAGGGCTCTTTATGTCAGACATGGTCTACTTATCGCTGTACCAAGTGAGACAGGAGGGCTCTATGTCAGACATGGTCTACTTATCAGACTGTCAAAGTGAGACAGGAGGGCTCTTTATATCAGACATGGTCTACTTATCAGACGTACCAAGTGAGACAGGAGGGCTCTTTATGTCAGACATGGTCTACTTATCACACTGTACCAAGTGAGACAGAGAGGCTCTTATGTCAGACATGGTCTACTTATCACTGTACCAAGTGAGACAGGAGGGCTCTTTATATCAGACATGGTCTACTTATCAGACTGTACCAAGTGAGACAGGGGGCTCTTTATGTCAGACATGGTCTACTTATCAGGCTGTACCAAGTGAGAAGGAGGCTCTTTATGTCAGACATGGTCTACTTATCAGACTGTACCAAGTGAGACAGGAGGCTCTTATGTCAGACATGGTCTACTACAGACTGTACCAAGTGAGACAGGAGGGCTCTTTATGTCAGACATGGTCTACTTATCAACTGTACCAAGTGAGACAGGAGGCTCTTTATGTCAGACATGGTCTACTTACACACTGTACCAAGTGAGACGGAGGGCTCTTATGTCAGACATGGTCTATTATCACATCGTGACCAAGTGAGACAGGAGGGCTCTTTATCAGACATGGCTACTTATCAGACTGTACAAGTGAGACTGGAGGGCTCTTTATGTCAGACATGGCTTACTTATCACACTGTACCAGTGAGACGAGAGGGCTCTTATGTCAGACATGGTCTACTTATCAGGCTGTACCAAGTGAGACAGGAGGGCTCTTTATGTCAGACATGGTCTACTTATCACTGTACCAAGTGAGACAGGAGGGCTCTTTATGTCAGACATGGTCTACTTATCAGACTGTACCAAGTGAGACAGGAGGGCTCTTTATGTCAGACATGGTCTACTTATCACACTGTACCAAGTGAGACAGAGGACTCTTTATGTCAGACATGGTCTACTTATCAGACTGTACCAAGTGAGACGGAGGGCTCTTTATGTTGACATGGTCTACTTATCAGGCTTGTACCAAGTGAGACGGAGGGCTCTTTATGTCGACATTGGTCTACTTATCACACTGTACCAAGTGAGACTGGAGGGCTCTTTATGTCAGACATGGTCTACTTATCAGACTGTACCAAGTGAGAAGGAGGTTTATGTCAGACATGGTCTACTTATACACTGTACACAAGTGAGACAGGGGGCTCTTTATGTCAGACATGGTCTACTTATCAGACTGTACCAAGTGAGACAGGAGGGCTTCTTATGTCAGACATGGTCTACTTATCCACTGTACCAGTGAGACAGGAGGCTCTTTATGTCAGACATGGTCTACTTATCACACTGTACCAAGTGAGACTGGAGGGCTCTTTATGTCAGACATGGTCTACTTATCAGACTGTACAAGTGAGACAGGAGGGCTCTTTATGTCAGACATGGTCTATTATCAAACTGTACCAAGTGAGACGCGGGGCCTTTATGTCAGACATGGTTACTATCACACTGTACCAAGTGAGACAGGAGGGCTCTTTATGTCAGACATGGTCTACTTATCAGGCTGTACCAAGGTGGACAAGGGGGCTTTATGTCAGACATGTCTACTTCAGCTGTACCAAGTGAGACAGGAGGGCTCTTTATGTACACACATGGTCTACTTATCAGGCTGTACCAAGTGAGACAGGAGGGCTCTTATGTCAACATGGTCTACTTATCAGGCTGTACCAAGTGAGACAGGAGGGCTCTTTATGTCAGACATGGTCTACTTATCAGGCTGTACCAAGTGAGACAGGAGGGCTCTTTATGTCAGACATGGTCTACTTATCAGGCTGTACCAAGTGAGACTGGAGGGCTCTTTATGTCAGCATGGTCTACTTATCAGGCTGTACCAAGTGAGACAGGAGGGCTCTTTATGTCCAACATGGTCTACTTATCGACTGTACCAAGTGAGACAGGAGGGCTCTTTATGTCAGACATGGTCTACTATCACCTGTACCAAGTGAGACAGGAGGGCTCTTTATGTCAGACATGGTCTACTTATCAGCGTACCAAGTGAGCAGGAGGGACTCTTTGTAGAAATGGTCTATTATGACTGTACCAAGTGAGACAGGAGGGCTCTTTATTCAGACATGGTCTACTTATCCGACTGTACCAAGTGAGACGGAGGGCTCTTTATGTCAGACATGTTCTACTTATCGGACTGTACCAGTGAGACAGGAGGGCTCTTATGTCAGACATGGTCTACTTATCAGACTGTACCAGTGAGACAGGAGGGCTCTTTATGTCAGCATGGTTACTTATAGGCTGTACCAAGTGAGACAGGAGGGCTCTTTTGTCAGACATGGTCACTTATCAGACTGTACCAAGTGAGACAGGAGGGTCTTTATGTCAGACATGGTCTACTTATCAGGACTGTACCAAGTGGAGACAGGAGGGCTCTTTATGTCAGACATGGTCTAACTTATCAGACTGTACAAGTGAGACAGGAGGGCTCTTTATGTCAGACATGGTCTACTTATCAGACTGTACCAAGTGAGACAGGAGGGGTCTTTATGTCAGACATGGTCTACTTATCACACTGTACCAAGTGAGAAGGAGGGCTCTTTATGTCAGACATGTCTACTTATCAACTGTACCAAGTGAGACAGGAGGGCTCTTATGTCAGACATGGTCTACTTATCAGCTGTACCAAGTGAGACAGGAGGGCTCTTATGTCAACATGGTCTACTTCAGGCTGTACCAAGTGAGACAGGAGGGCTCTTTATGTCAGACATGGTCACTATCGACTGTACCAAGTGAGACAGGAGGGCTCTTTATGTCAGACATGGTCTACTTATCAGACTGTTCCAAGTGAGACAGGAGGGCTCTTTATGTCAGACATGGTCACTTATCAGACTGTACAAGTGAGAAGGAGGGCTCTTTATGTCAGAATGGTCTACTTATCAGGCTGTACCAAGTGAGACAGGAGGCTCTTTAGTCAGACATGGTTCTACTTAGCAGACTGTACCAAGTGAGACAGGAGGGCTCTTTATTCAGACATGGTCTACTTATCAGACTGTACCAAGTGAGACAGGAGGGCTCTTTATGTCAGACATGGTTACTTATCAGCTGTACCAGAGTGAGACAGGAGGGCTCTTTATGTCAGACATGGTCTACTTATCAGACTGTACCAAGTGAGAAGGAGGGCTCTTATTGTCAGACACTGTCTACTTATCGACTGTACCAGTGAGACAGGAGGGCCTTTATGTCAGACAGGTCTACTTATCAGACTGTACCAAGTGAGACAGGAGGGCTCTTTAGTCAGACATGGTCTTCTTATCACATGTACCAAGTGAGACGGGGGCTCTTTATGTCAGACATGTCTACTTATCAGACTGTACCAAGTGAGACAGGAGGGCTCTTATGTCAGACATGGTCTAATTATCAGACTGTACCAAGTGGACAGGAGGGGTCTTTATTCAGACATGGTCACTTATCAGACTGTACCAAGTGAGACAGGAGGGTCTTTATGTCAGACATGGTCACTTATCAGGACTGTACCAAGTGAGACAGGAGGGCTCTTTATGTCAGACATGGTCACTTATCAGACTGTACCAAGTGAGACAGGAGGGCTTATTTTAGTCAGACATGGTCTACTTATCATGACTGTACCAAGTGAGACGGAGGGCTCTTTATTCAGACATGGTCACTTATCAGACTGTACCAAGTGAGACAGGAGGGCTCTTTATTCAGACATGGTCTACTTATCGCTGTACCAAGTGAGACAGGAGGGCTCTTATGTCAGACATGGTCTACTATATCAGCTGTACCAAGTGAGACAGGGGCTCTTTATGTCAGACATGGTCTACTTATCAGACGTTACCAAGTGAGAAGTAGGGCTCTTTATGTCAGACATGGTCTACTTATCAGACTGTACCAGTGAGACAGGAGGGCTCTTTATGCAACATGGTCTACTTATCAGACTGTACCAAGTGAGACAGGAGGGCTCTAGTCAGACATGGTCTACTTATCAGCTGTACAAGTAGGACAGGAGGCTTTATATCAACATGGTCACTTCAGACTGTACCAAGTGACAGGAGGTCTTTATGTCAGACATGGTCTACTTATCAGACTGTACCAAGTGAGACAGGAGGGGGCTCTTTAGTCAGACATGGTCTACTTATCAGACTGTACCAAGTGAGACAGGAGGGCTCTTATGTCAGACATGGTCTACTTATCAGACTGTACCAAGTGAGGACAGGAGGGCTCTTTATCAACATGGTCTACTTATCAGACTGTACCAAGTGAGACAGGAGGGGTCTTTATGTCAGACATGGTCTACTATCAGACTGTACCAAGTGAGACAGGAGGGCTCTTTATTCAACATGTCTACTTATCAGACTGTACCAAGTGAGACAGGAGGGATCATGTCAGACATGGTCTACTTATCAGACTGTACCAAGTGAGACAGGAGGGCTCTTTATGTCAGACATGGTCTACTTATCACACTGTACCAAGTGAGACAGGAGGGCTCTTTATGTCAGACATGGTCTACTTATCAGACTGTACCAAGTGAGACAGGAGGGCTCTTTATGTCAGACATGGTCTACTATCAACTGTACCAAGTGAGACAGAGGCTCTTTAGTCAGACATGGTCTACTTATCACATGTACCAAGTGAGACAGGAGGGCTTTTAGTCAGACATGGTCTACTTATCAGACTGTACCAAGTGAGACAGGAGGGCTCTTTATGTCAGACATGGTCTACTTATCAGACTGTACCAAGTGAGACAGGAGGGCCTTTATGTCAGACATGGTCTACTTATCAGACTGTACCAAGTGAGACAGGAGGGCTCTTTATGTCAGACAGGTCTACTTATCAGACTGTACCAAGGGAGACAGGGGGCTCTTATGTCAGACATGGTCTAATATCAGACTGTACCAAGTGAGACAGGAGGGCTCTTTATGTCAGACATGGTCTACTATCGAGTCTGTACCAAGTGAGACAGGAGGGCTCTTTATGTCAGACCTGGTCTACTTATCAGCTGTACCAAGTGAGAAGGAGGCCTTATGTCCAACATGGTCTACTTATCAGCTGTACCAAGTGAGACAGGAGGGCTCTTATGTCAGACATGGTCTACTTATCAGACTGTACCAAGTGAGGACAGGGGCTCTTTATGTCAGACATGGTCTACTTATCACACTGTACCAGTGAGACAGGAGGGTCTCTTATGTCAGACATGGTCTAATTATCAGACTGTATCAACCAATGGACAGGAGGGCTCTTTATGTCAGACATGGTACTTATCAGACTGTACCAAGTGAGAGCTACAGTGCGAGGCTCTTTATGTCAGACATGGTCTACTTATCACACTGTACCAAGTGGCCGGCTCACATGGTCTCACGCGCAGTCACCAGCGAACTGGAGTCTAATGTCGCATTGCACACTGTGGTTCGAGCGGGACTTCTCTTGATTTGACAAGCCATAGCACTGAGTCCTCTGCTTAAGACTTCCTATCCTGTCAGGGTCAAAGGCCTCTTTCCTTTTCCTTTCACGATTTTTTCTGGACGATGAGACATGGAGGGTCTTTATGTCAGACATGGTTCACTTATCACTGTACCAAGTGAGACAGGAGGGCTCTTTATGTCAGACATGGTCTACTATCAGGCATGTACCAAGTGAGACAGGAGGGCTCTTTATGTCAGACATGGTCTACTTATCAGGCTGTACCAAGTGAGACAGGAGGGCTCTTATGTCAGACATGGTCTACTTATCAGGCTGTACCAAGTGAGACAGGAGGGCTTATGTCAGACATGGTCTACTTATTCAGGTGTACCAAGTGAGACGGAGGGCTTTTATGTCAGACAGGGTCTACTTATCAGACTGTACCAGTGAGACAGGAGGGACTCTTATATCAACATGGTCTTACTTATCAGACTGTACCAAGTGAGACAGGAGGGCTCTTATGTCAGACATGGTCTACTTATCAACTGTACCAAGTGAGACAGGAGGGCTCTTTATGTCAGACATGGTCTACTTATCAGACTGTACCAAGTGAGACAGGAGGGGCTCTTTATGTCAGACATGGTCTACTTATCAACTGTACCAAGTGAGAAGGAGGGTCTTATGTCAGACATGGTCTACTATCAGACTGTACCAAGTGAGACAGGAGGGCTCTTTATGTCAGACATGGTCTACTTATCAGACTGTACCAAGTGAGACAGGAGGGCCTTTATGTCAGACATGGTTACTACTATCAGACCGTACCAAGTGAGACAGGAGGGCTCTTTATGTCCGACATGGTCTACTTATCACACTGTACCAGTGAGACAGGAGGGCTCTTTATGTCAGACATGGTCTACTTTCAGATGTACCAGTGAGACGGAGGGCTCTTTATGTCAGACATGGTCTACTTATCAGACTGTACCAAGTGAGACAGGAGGGCTCTTTATGTCAGACATGGTCTACTTATCACACTGTACCAAGTGAGACGGAGGGTCTTATGTCAGACATGGTCTACTTATCAACTGTACCAAGTGAGACAGGAGGGTCTTTATGTCAGACATGGTCTACTTATCAGACTGTACCAAGTGAGACAGGAGGGCTGCTTTATGTCAGACATGGTCTACTTATCAACTGTACCAGTGAGACAGGAGGGGCTATTTATGTCAGACATGGTCTACTTATCAGACTGTACCAAGTGAGACAGGAAGGCTCTTTATGTCAGACATGGTCTTACTTATCACACTGACCAAGTGAGACAGGAGGGTCTTATGTCAGAACATGGTCTATTATCAGACTGTACCAAGTGTAGACAGGAGGGCTCTTTATGTCAGACATGGTCTACTATCCAGACTGTACCAAGTGAGGACAGGAGGGCTCTTTATGTCAGACATGGTCTACTTATCAGACTGTACCAGTGAGACAGGAGGGCTCTTATGTCAGACATGGTCTACTTATCACACTGTACCAAGTGAGACGGAGGGGCTCTTTATGTCAGACATGGTCTCTATCAGACGGTACCAAGTGAGACAGGAGGGCTCTTTATGTCAGACATGGTCACTTATCAGACGTACCAAGTGAGACAGGAGGGCTCTTTATGTCAGACATGGTCTACTTATCAACTGTACCAAGTGAGACAGGAGGGTCTTATGTCAGACATGGTACTTATAACTGTACCAAGTGAGACAGGAGGGCTCTTTATGTCAGACATGGTCTACTATCAGACTGTACCAAGTGAGACGGAGGGCTCTTTATGTCAGACATGGTCTACTTATCAGGCTGTACCAAGTGGACAGGAGGGCTCTTTATGTCAGACATGGTCTACTTATCAGACTGTACCAAGTGAGACAGGAGGGGTCTTTATGTCAGACATGTCTCTACTTATCAGGCGTACCAATGAGACAGGAGGGCTCTTTATGTCAGACATGGTTATTATCAGGCTGTACAAGTGAGACGGAGGGCCTTTATGTCAGAAATGGTCTCTTATCAGACTGTACCAAGTGAGACAGGAGGGCTCTTTATTCAGACATGGTCTACTTATAGACTCCAGTGACCAAGTGAGACAGGGGCTCTTTATGTCAGACATGGTCTATTATCAACTGTACCAAGTGAGACAGGAGGGCTCTTTATGTCAGACATGGCTACTTATCAGACTGTACCAAGTGAGACCAGGAGGGCTCTTTATGTCAGACATGGTCTACTTATCAGACTGTACCAGTGAGACAGGAGGGTCTTTATGTCAGACATGGTCTACTTATCAGACTGTACCAAGTGAGACAGGAGGCTCTTTATGTCAGACATGGTCTACTTATCAGACTGTACCAAGTGAGACAGGAGGGCTCTTTATGTCAGACATGGTCTACTATCAGACTGTACCAAGTGAGACAGGAGGGCTCTTTGTCAGACATGGTCTACTTATCACACTGTACCAAGTGAGACAGGAGGGCTCTTTATGTCAGACATGGTCTACTTATCAGACTGTACCAAGTGAGACAGGAGGGCTCTTTATGTCAGACATGGTCTACTTATCAGACTGTACCAAGTGAGACAGGAGGGCTCTTTAGTCAGACATGGTCTACTTATCACCTGTACCAAGTGAGACAGGAGGGATCTTTATGTCAGCCATGGTCTACTTATCCACACTGTACACCAAGTGAGACAGGAGGGCTAGTTTATGTCAGCCTGGTTATCCTTATCCAGACTGTACCACAGTGAGACAGGAGGGCTCTTTAGTCAGACATGGTCTATATCAAACACACTATCGATGTACCTCGCCCAGACATTTGGCGTCGATCCACCTGTCAACGCGCTCGGGACGAGTACCACTTATGTCCAGGACTATACTAGGGTCTACTTACTTCCAAGTGCAGGAGGGCTCTTTCACCATGTTCACAGCTTTCGAATAGAGTACTTTCACCCATGCCCTCGGGTCAGGCTGACATTCCCATTCTGGCTCCTAGTTTGATCGCTCCTGAGCCACACTACTCCGCTGCGGTGTCTCTTATCCACAGTGTTACCAAGTGAGACAGAGGGAGTCTTTTATGTCACCCGATCATGGGTCTCTACTTATCAGACCCTCCGTACCCCATAGTGACCGCTCACCGGAGGGCCCCCCCTACCCTCAATACCCCCCTGTACCCATCCTCTCAGTTCTACACCCCCATCCCCCCACCCCAGCCCCCCTCTCTCTATGCTACTGACTCCTAACGCCCCCGATGGTCTCTTCTCACCTTCTCAGACCTTTATCAACGTGACACGCCAGGAGGGCTTTCATTCTGTCGAGCTGCCGAGTTCATATAAGACTGCCTACTACCAACGACCTGAGACGGGGCGACCCTGCTTATGTCAACTGGTCTCACTCTATTATAACTGTACCAAGTGAGAGCCGTGAGGAGGGCTCTTTCCTGTCTAGCCCTATAGGTCTATTATCAGACTGTACCAAGCTCCGAAGAAGGACCGGGCTCGGGCATATTTCTGGCGGATACGAATAGTACTCACTCTCATCAGACACTGTACCACACAAGTGAGCAGGAGGGCTCCCCCCCGTCCTACAACACTGTCCACGAATAGGCTCTTATGCACTTCCCGACTGGTACAAGTGAGACTGGAGAGGCTCTTTATGTGCAACTGGTCTATATCACAGCGTACCAGTGAGACGGAGGGCTCTTATGTCAGCACCTGGTCTCCCTACTTATCAGACTGTACAGCAGGAGACACTGGCGGAGGGCTCTTTATGTCCAGACTCTGGTGTACTTATCAGGCCTTGTACCAAGTGAGACAGGAGGGCTTTTATGTGAAGGACCCCACTGTGTCTGAGCTCTATCAGACACGTTTGTTACACAGTGAGACAGGAGGCGGTCTTTATGTAGCATGACTTATCCACGGTACCAAGTGAGGACAGGAGGCTCTCCTAGTCAGACATGGTCTACTTATCACGACCTGTACCAATGAGACAGGAGGGACGCACTTGATTGTCAGGACACCCTCGGTCTACTTATCACACCCTGTACCAAGTGAGAGACAGGAGGGCTCTTTATGTCAGAACATGGTCTACTTATCAGACTGTACCAAGTGAGACCGAGAGGAGGCCTCTTTATGTCAGACATGGCATCTACTTATCACACTGTACACCAGTTGAGCAGGAGGGCTCGTTATGTCCTGACCATGGCTTAATGTCCACTACCAGAGGTACCAACGTCGAACGACGCGCAGGGTCTTTACTCGTACAGACATCCGGTCTATTATCAGACCCTGTACCAGTGAGACAGGAGGGCTCTTTATGTCAGACATGTCGACTTATCAGCTGTACCAAGTGAGACAGGAGGGCTCTTTGTTCGACATGGTCTACTTATCAGACTGTACCAAGTGAGACAGGAGGGCCTTATGTCAGACATGTCTACTTATCACACTGTCCCACCAGAGACCAAGTCCAGCAGACACGGAAGGGCATCTTTTGTCAGACATCGCTCAACTATCACACTGGTACCAAGTAGGAGACATAGCGGGGCTCTTTATGTAGACATGGTCTATTATCAGACTGTACCAAGTAAGACAGGAGGGCTCTTTTAGGTCAGACATGGTCTACTTATCACACTGTACCAAGTGAGACAGGAGGGCTCTTTATGTCAGACAGGTCTACTTATCAGACGTGTACCAAGTGAGACGGGGGGCTCTTTATGTCAGACATGGTCTACTTATCACACTGTACAAGTGAGACAGGAGGGTCTTTATGTCAGACATGGTCTACTTATCAGACTGTACCAAGTGAGACGGAGGGCTCTTTATGTCAGACATGGTTACTTATCAGACTGTACCAAGTGAGACAGGAGGGCTTCATGTCAGACATGGTCTACTTATCAGCTGTACCAAGTGAGACAGGAGGGCTCTTATGTCAGACATGGTCTACTTATCAACTGATACCAAGTGAGACAGGAGGGCTCTTTAGTCAGACATGGTCTACTTATCAGAACTGTACAAGTGAGACAGGAGGGCTCTTTATGTCCGACATGGTCTACTTATCAGACTGTACCAAGTGAGACAGGAGGGCTCTTTATGTCAGACATGGTCTACTTATACACTGTACCAAGTGAGACAGGAGGGATCTTTATGTCAGACATGGGTCTACTTATCAGACTGTACCAAGTGAGACAGGAGGGCTCTTTATGTCCAGACATGGTCTACTTATCAACTGTACCAAGTGAGACAGGAGGGCTCTTTATGGTCAGACATGGTCTACTTATCAGCTGTACCAAGTGAGACAGGAGGGCTCTTATGTCAGACATGGTCTACTTATCAGACTGTACCAAGTGGAAGGAGGGCTCTTTATGTCAGACATGGTCACTTATCAGCTGTACCAAGTGAGACAGGAGGGCTCTTTATGTCAGACATGGTCTACTTATCAGGTGTACCAAGTGAGACAGGAGGGCTCTTATGTCAGACATGGTCTCTACTTATCGGCCTGATAGATCCCTTTTCGTACTGTCTATATTGAACGCGTGAGACAGGGGGTCTGTTATGTCAGACATGGTTTCTTATTACAGGACTTTCCATTCTACTCTCTGTCCTTTTTCTCTATTTTGTACCTTTTAGTTGAGACAGGGGGCTCTTTTGTATGTCAGACTGGATTGGTTACTTATCAGGCTGTACCAAGTGCGCAGGGGGCTCTTTAGTCGACTGTTCTACTTATCAGCTGTACAGTGAGACAGGAGGGCTCTTATGTATCAATCAGCGGTCTCTATCAGACTGACTACCCAGTGAGACAGGAGGGCTCTTATGTCAGATCACTGGTCTACTTATCACACTGTACCAAGTGAGACGGAGGGCTCTTTATGTCAGACATGGTCTACTATCACACGGTACCAAGTGAGACAGGAGGCAGGAGGGCTCTTTATGCAGACATGGTCTACTTATACAGCTGTACCATCAGTGAGACAGGAGGTCTCTTATGTCACCCCCCCCCAGGGATCTTATGTCAGAATGGTCTATTATGACTGACCAAGTGAGACAGGAGGCGTCTTTATGTCAGACATGGTCTACTTTCAGACTGTACAAGTGAGACAGGAGGGCTCTTTATGTAGACATGGTCTACTTATCAGGTGTACCAAGTGAGACAGGAGGGCTCTTTATGTCAGACATGGTCTACTTTAGTCACTGTACCAAGTGAGACAGGAGGGCTCTTTATGTCAGACATGGTCTACTTATCAAGCTTCCAAGTGAGCAGGAGGGACTTTTATGTCGACATGGTCTACTTATCAGACTGTACCAAGTGAGACAGTGAGGGCTCTTTATGTCAGGACATGGTACATTATCAACTGTACCAAGTGAGAAAGGAGGCTCTTTAGTCCAGACATGCTTACTATCAGGATCTGTACCCAAGTGAGACAGGGGGCTCTTTATGTCAGACATGGTCTACTTATCAGGCTGTACCAAGTGAGACAGGAGGGTCTTATGTCAGACATGGTCTACTTATCAGCGCTGTACCAAGTGAGACTGGAGGTCTTTATGTCAGACAGTCTACTTATCAACTGTACCAAGTGAGACAGGAGGGCTCTTATGTCAGACACAGGTTGTCTACTTATCAGACTGTACCAAGTGAGACGGAGGGCTCTTTATGTCAACATGGTCTCTTTCAGCCTGTACCAGTGAGACGGAGGGGCTCTTTATGTCAGACATGGTCTACTTATCAGGTGTACAAGTGAGACAGGAGGGCTCTTTATGTCCAACATGGTCTACTTATCAGCTGTACCAGGAGGACGGGAGGGGCTCTTTATGTCAGACATGTCTACTTATCAGGCTCTGCCAAGTGAGACAGGAGGGCTCTTTTATGTCAGACTGGTCTACTTATCAGCTCTGTACCAAGGAGACGGAGGGCTCTTTATGTCAGACATGGTACTTATCAGGCTGTACCAACGTGAGAACGGAGGGCTCTTATGGCAGACATGGTCTACTTATCACGACCTGTACAAGTGAGCACGGAGGGGATTTGAGTCCAGTACAGACTGGTCTACTTATCAGACGTGTCCAACTCGAGGTGAGACAGGAGGGCTCTTATGTCAGACATGGTTCTAGCTCAGACTGTAACCCATGAGACAGGAGGGCCCTTTATGTCAGACATGGTCTACTTATCAGACTGTACCAAGTGAGACCAGGAGGGCTCTTTATGTCAGACACATTGGTCTACTTATCACACTGTACCAGTGAGACAGGAGGGGGCATCTTTATGTCAGACATGGCTGCTACTTATCAGAACCTTTGGGGGGGGGTGGGGCGTACAAAGTGAGACAGGGGCTCTTTATGTCAGACATGTCTACTTATCAGACTGTACCCAAGTGAGGACAGGAGGGCTCTTCGTTACCAGATCAGTCAAGCTTATACTACTTATCACACTGTACCAAGTGAGACAGGAGGGGATCTTTATGTAGACATGGTCATACTTATTCAGGACTGTCCAAGTAGACAGCGAGGGCTCTTTATGTCAGACAGGTCTACTTATCAGACTGTACCAAGTGAGACGGGGGCTCTTATGTTCGACATGGTCTACTTATAAGCTGTTACCAAGTGAGACAGGAGGGCTCTTTATGTCAGACATGGTCTACTTATCATGACGTTACCAAGTGAGACAGGAGGGGAGGGCTCTTTATGTCAGACCATGGTCTAGTATCAGGCCCCACTGTACCAAGTGAGACAAGGCCCACCACGGGCTTATCGCGTCAGACATGGCCTTCTACTTATCAGCCATCACTCGTGATACCAAGTGAGACAGGAGGGCTCTCTTTGTCAGACATCCCGGCCCCTCTATTATCCCAGGCCACCACTGTACAGTGAGACAGGGCCGCCGCCCTCTCCTTCTTATGTCAGACATGGCTTACTATCAGCTGTACCAAGTGGAACAGGAGGGCTCTTTAGGTCAGACATGGTACTTATCCGGCTGTTACCAAGTGAGACAGGAGCGTCTTTATGTCAGACATGTCTACTTATCAGACTGTACCAAGTGAGACAGGGAGGGCTCTTTATGTCAGACATGTTCTACTTTATCCAGACTGTACCAAGTGAGACAGGAGGGCTCTTATGTCAGACATGGTCTACTTATCCGACTGTACCAAGTGAGACAGGAGGGCTCTTTATGTCAGGACATGTGTTATATCAGACTGTACCAGTGAGAACAGGGGCTCTTTAGTCAGACATGGTCTACTTATCAGGCTGTTATTTTCTGTTTTTCTACCAAGGGAGACAGGAGGGCTCTTTATGTCAGACATGGTTCTACTTATCACGATGTACCAAGTGAGACAGGAGGGCTCTTTTGTCAGACATGGTTCTATATGCGGCTGTACCAAGTGAGACAGGAGGGCTCTTTATGTCAGACATGGTCTACTTATCAGGACTGTACCAAGTGAGACAGGAGGGCTCTTTTATGTCAGACATGGTTCTAATCTATCAGACTGTACCACGTGAGACAGGAGGGCTCTTTATATCAGACATGGTCTACTTATCAGGACTGTACCAAGTGAGACAGAGGCTCTTTATGTAGAAGGTTCTATTTACAGGACCAAGTAGACAGGAGGGACTCTTAGTCAGACATGGTCTACTTATCAGACTGTACCAAAGTGAGACAGCGAGGGCTCTTTATGTCAGACATGTCACTTATCAACTGTACAAAGTGAGACAGGAGGGTCTTTTATGTCAGACATGGTCTACGTATCACACTGTACCAAGTGAGACAGGAGGGCTCTTTATTCAGACATGGTCTACTTATCAGACTGTACCAAGTGAGACAGGAGGGCTCTTTATGTCAGACATGGTTCACTTATCATGACTGTACCAAGTGAGAACAGGAGGGCTCTTTATGTCAGACATGGTCTACTATCAGACTGTACCAAGGGAGACAGGAGGGCTCTTTATGTCAGACATGGTTCTACTTATCACTGTACAAGTGAGAGCAGGAGGGCTTTTATGTCAGACATGGTTACTTATCAGACTGTACCAAGGAGACAGAGGGCTCTTTATGTCAGACATGGTCTACTTATCAGACGTACCAAGTGAGACAGGAGGGCTCTTTGTCAGACATGGTCTACTTATCAGGCTACAAGCTGAGACAGGAGGGCTCTTTATGTCAGACATGGTCTACTACACTGTACCAAGTGATGGACAGGAGGATCTTATGTCAGACATGGTCTACTATCAGGCTGTACCAAGTGAGAGGAGGGCTCTTTATGTCAGACATGGTCTAATATCAGACTGTACCCCAAGTGAGGACAGGAGGGCTCTTTATGTAGACATGGTCTACTTTATCAGACTGTACCAAGTGAGACAGGTGAGGGCTCTTTATGTCAGACCATGGTCTACTTATCAGGCTGTACCAAGTGAAGACGGAGGGCTCTTTATGTCAGACATGTGTCTACTTATCAGGCTGTACCAAGTGAGACAGGAGGCTCTTTATGTCCAGACATGGTCTACTTATCACCGTACCAGTGAGACAGGAGGGCTCTTTATGTCAGGACATGGTCTACTTATCGGCTGCCTACAAGTGAGACAGGAGGGCTCTTTATGTCAGACATGTTCTATTATCAGGCTGACGACAAGTGAGACGGAGGGTCTTTATGTCGATGGTCTACTTATCAGACTGTACCAAGTGAGACAGGGGGCTCTTTATGTCAGACATGGTCTACTTATCAGACTGACCAAGTGAGCAGGAGGGTCTTTATGTTAGAATGGTCTACTTATCAGACGTACCAAGTGAGAACAGGAGGGCTCTTTATGTCAGACATGGTTACTTATCAGACTGTACCAAGTGAGACAGGAGGGCTCTTTATGTCAGACATGGTCTACTTATCAGACTGTACCAAGTGAGACAGGAGGGGCTCTTGGATTCAGACATGGTTTCTACTTATCACATGTACCAAGTGAGACAGGAGGGCTTTTATGTCAGACATGGTCTTTCACACTGTACCAAAGTGAGACAGGAGGGCTCTTATGTCAGGACATGGTCTACTTATCAGCTGTACCAAGTGAGACGGGGGCTCTTTATGTCAGACATGGTCTACTATCAACTGAACCAAGGAGACGGAGGGATCTTATGTCAGACATGGTTCACTTATCAGACTGTAACAAGTGAGACAGGAGGGCTCTTTATGTCAGACATGGTCCTTATTCAGGACTGTACCCAAGTGAGAACTGGAGGGCTCTTTATGTCAGACATGGTCTACTTATCAGGCTGTACCAAGTGAGACAGGAGGGCTCTTTATGTCAGACAGGTCTTTATCAGACTGTACCAAGTGAGACAGGAGGGCTCTTTATGTCAGACATGGTCTACTTATCAGCTGTACCAAGTGCGAGGAGGGACTCTTTAGTCAGACAGGGTCTACTTAATCAGGCGTACCAAGTGAGACAGGAGGGCTCTTTATGGAGACAATGGTCTACTTATCGCCTGTACCAAGTGAGGACAGGAGGGCTCTTTATGTCAGACATGTCGTACTTATCAGCCTGTACAAGTGAGGACAGGAGGGCTTTATGTCAGACATGGTCTACTTATCATGTGTACCAAGTGAGACAGGACGGGCTCTTTATGTCAGACATGTATAGTAATATCAGACTGCTACCAAGTGAGACAGGAGGGCTCTTTATGTCAGACATGGTCTACTTATCAGACTGTACCAAGTGAGACAGGAGGGATCTTTATGTCAGACTGGTCTACTTATCGAACTGTACCAATGACAGAGGGCTCGTTTATGTCAGACATGGTATACTTACCACGACGTACCAGTGAGACAGGAGGCTCTTTATGTCAGACATGGTACTATGTATCAGACTGTACAGTGGAGACAGGAGGGCTCTTTAGGTGTCAGAACATGGTCTTACTTATCAGAATTCGGTACAAGTGAGACAGGGAGGGCCTTTATGTCAGCATGGTCTATACTTATCACACTGTACCAAGTGAGACAGGGAGGGATCTTTATTGTTCAGACAGGTATTATAACACTGTACCAAGTGAGACAGGAGGGCTCTTTATGTAAGACATGGTCTACTTATCAGAATGTACAAGTGAGGAGCTGAGGGCTAATTTCATGTCAAGACATGGTCTATTATCGGCTGTACAAGTGAGGGGACCGCGAGGGCTCTTTATGTCAGCATGGTAGACTTATCAGCTGTACCAAGATGAGACGGAGGGCTATTTATGTCAGACATGGTTACTTATCAGGCTGTACAAGTGAGACAGGAGGGCTCTTATGTCAGACATGGTCTACTTATCAGGCTGTACAAGTGAGAAGGAGGGCTCTTTATGTCAGACATGGTTTTTTACACTATCAGGGCTTCTGTACCAAGTGAGACAGGAGGGGCTCTTTATGTCCACATGGTCTATTATCGGCCTTGCTACAAAGTGAGACAGGAGGGCTCTTATGTCAGAATGGTCTAATTATAGGCGGCCCAAGTGAGACAGGAGGGCTCTTTATGTCAGACATGTTTACTTATCAGCACGGACAAGTGAGACAGGAGGGCTCTTTATACCAAACATGGTCTACTTATCAGACTGGTACCAAGTGATACAGGAGGGCTCCCTTTATGTCAGACCATGGTCTACTTAATCACCCCGTACCAAGTGCGACAGGAGGCTCTTATGTCAGGACATGGGTCTACTTAATCACACTGTACCCAAAGTGAGACAGGAGGGCTCTTTATGTCAGAATGGTCTCACTTATCACACTGTACCAAGTGAGACAGGACGGGATCTTTAGTCGACATGGTCTACTTATCACACTGTTATGTACCAAGTGAGGACAGGAGGGATCTTTATGTCAGACATGGTCTAATATCAGACTGCTAACAAGTGAGACAGGAGGGGCTCTTTATGTCAGACAGTCTACTTATCAAGACTGTACCAAGTGAGACCAGGGAGGGCTCTTTATGTCAGACATGGTCTACTTACTCAGACTGTACAAGTGAGACAGGAGGCTCTTTATGTCAGACAATGGTTCTACTTATCACACGGTACCAAGTGAGACAGGAGGGATCTTTATGTAAGACATGGTCTACTTATCAGGAGGGCTCTTTATGTCAGACATGGTCTACTTATCACACTGTACCAAGTGAGACAGGAGGGCTCTTTATGTCAGACATGGTCTACTTATCAGACTGTACCAAGTGAGACAGGAGGGATCTTTATATCAGACATGGTCTACTTATCAGACTGTACCAAGTGAGACAGGAGGGCTCTTTATGTCAGACATGGTCTACTTATCAGACTGTACCAAGTGAGACAGGAGGGCTATTTTATTACTGTACAGCGCTGTGTCCCCAAGTGGCGCTATATAAACATATACATACATACTGTATAATCTGTATTGTTATAATGTACAGTGCTGCGTCCCCAAGTGTCGCTATATAAATAAACATATACATACATACTGTATAATCTGTATTGTTATAATGTACAGCGCTGTGTACCCAAGTGGCGCTATATAAATAAACATATACATACATACTGTATAATCTGTATTGTTATAATGTACAGCGCTGTGTCCCCAAGTGGCGCTATATAAATAAACATATACATACGTACTGTATAATCTGTATTGTTATAATGTACAGCGCTGTGTCCCCTAGTGGCGCTATATAAATAAACATATACATACTGTATAATCTGTATTGTTATAATGTAAGGCTTTGTGTCCCCTAGTGGCGCTATATAATAAACATATACATACAAACTGTTATATCTGTTTGTTATAATGTACAGCGTGTGTCCCCTAGTGGCGCTATATAAATAAACTACACATACATACTGTATAATCTGTATTGTTATAATGTACAGTGCTGTGTCCCCAAGTGGCGCTATAAAATAAACATATACATACGTACTGTATAATCTGTATTGTTATAATGTACAGCGCTGTGTCCCCAAGTGGCGCTATATAAATAAACATATACATACATACTGTATAATCTGTATTGTTATAATGTACAGCGCTGTGTCCCCTAGTGGCGCTATATAAATAAACTATACATATGTACATACAAATATTTGGTGCAAATAAATTTGGAAAGTCACGACCGATCGGTTGCGGCGAACTGACGGCTACTTTTCAGGATTTGTCCCAAACAACCGCTCTGTAGTGGTGATCGCTCCCTGGTACAAATCTCGTCCTCTGTGTACCTCGTAATTAAAGGGGTAAAAGTCTCACCCATACAATAATAGATATGCATTTAGAAACATCTGATTGGTTGATAATAGTCCAGGTCCCTATAGACCGCTATCTCTTCAACATTTTAGGAGACAGAGACTGGTTTGATCATAATGAATACTAGACACTGTAACTAGGTTTAATGCGTTTCTGTATTTTATTTCATCCCACCCATGAGCGTAATCAATCCAAACTGCCAGACCTTTAAATTTCGATCATAAACCCCACAATGTGTTTTTATACAACATTCTGTTTTTCATCACGCGACCGGTTTATAGGGTAGGCAAATTCGCTTTCTCTGGTTTAGTTACCCATGAATTTTTATTGACACCGTGCGTAATTATAAGAGTCCCTCTGCAACGAGAGGTGCCGCGTACAGGAGGTGTTTACTTAAATTTATCTTCTATTTATTTATTCATAACTTTTCTGAGAAGCTTACAGCACATAACTAGGATTTATATACGTTGGCATCTGCTCAAAGTTTTCCTCATAGAAAGGAATATTGAATTATTGTAAATTAAGTCAGACCATAAGCTAAAAAGTAAAAAAAAAAAAGACTATTTAAGGACGGATTATGTATCCTCGAAAGCTGTGCAGAGCTCAAAGAGCTTTGCACGCGCCCAGTGGAGGCAGAACTTGCAATCATTGAGCATAACCTAAGAAAAAAGGTCAAGTTTTAAAAAATATTTTAAGGACTATTGTTTATAAGCAACCCCAAGTGCTTGTATTATATAGGCCACACTGTGGACTGCTGCGCTTGCAGGGTGTAATACCATCTAACAAAATCTAATAAGGTCTATAAGGGGATAATTAGATGCCCTTATGTGCATGCAACGTTAACCTTTTTAATAATCAGAATTGACGAGGTTTATTCATTAAAGATTCCACTTCACAGGGGAGGTAAGGTCTCCAGGAAGATTGCGAATACGTTGTTACCACAGTTACTACACTCCATTTCAGAAGCAACAGGCTATTATAGGGATATTAGACTAATGAACTTTGAAAACGATATAAAAGCATGTTTCTCGCTGAGTAAAACATTTATATTCCCGGCCTGGGAGATTCTATATTTTAGACAGGCAGCTTAGTAAATCTGGATATTATCGGTACAGCGTGGACAATGGGTTATTCCATTTTATTTTTCTTTGTACGTACAGTAAAATAATAAATGTATATAATGTTTAATTATTAACGTTCCCTATGCTGGATTGGCAGTCCATCCTTCCTGAATTTTTTGTGCCACGGTCGCCTGATCTCAGTCCGGACATAATCAATAATTGGTGGATGGGGTGATGGGATCAAACATTTAGACCCATTAAGATGGTAGACACTATAAGTACTTCATTCCATAGAGGATTGCATGAGTGGCCGATTGGCCAGTCCGATTTGGATGAGCCAATGGTTGCCATGCAATTTTTTTGGCATGATTGAGCTATAGACTGAACTATCAGTCGATCAGATGAAGTTGGATGGTGTGTACCCACCTTAATTTAAATCTTTCAAGAAAAGAATAATAATCTTCAAGACTAGAGATTTGCTGACACACGAGAGAAAGAGACGAAATAAAGGGTCCCTTTTGTGTGAAACATTTTTTATTTCCTAGCTGTGATTACATCCATATTTAAGAGGAGAATATTTGCTTCCCACTTAGACATTTTGAGAAGTGCCACATCTGACCCTGGCTATTGCCGCTGCTTTTTAACGGATGGGACGCCGCGGAGCAGAGATGACAGGACTGTTTTGATTCCAGAAGAACCAGCGTTAACCTCCCTAACCACCTCGCTTGCAATCTGCATACATTTCAGTGGCAGCTTGTGACGGCTGATAAGTTCTGTCGGTTAGGAATTTAGCTGATTTTGGGCTCTTTAATAAGAATGAGCTGGTGTATCCCCTACAGTTTAAATGAATCTCTATGGTGGGTCATATAGACGGCCAATGAGAATTCAGCTTAAATCCTTGTAACTGCATCGGATTGATTAAAGCTCACTGCTGATTGGACGCTCAACTAAAGGCTTTTGGGGGTTGTTTGTTTTCAGTTCACATTGATGTTGTTCACTTTATCCCAACTGCATTGCCTCCAGACTTGTTAGACAATGTCATGTTGAGAAAAGAGACTCCAAAGACGAATGTTTGTTTTGTGAAAATGGAGAAATTAATGTCAGATCTTCGATTTAATGTTAATTGTCGCCTTGTTTTTTTTTCTAGCGGGGACAATCTCTGGGGAGGAGGTTTCTTTGGTCTCCAGGGCACATGTCAAGGAATACAGAGACAGTTTCTCCTACGAGAAGTTCAACTTCAGAAGTAACCCCAACATCACTTTCATGTCTACGTCAGCAATTTCACCTGGCCAATCAAAATCCAGGTCGTGTCCAGATGTCCATTCACACAAAACCTCATTCCATTCTCTAATTGAAGGTTATGTCCAACCCCAGACATAATTTGTTCCCTAAACCCGGACACCCCCAATTCCTAAAATTGCGTAACTTTCCTGGATTCCTAGTGTTCACTGATCCCTTGTCCAATCGTGTCTTTCCTCCTTTCATGGCTTTTCAAGCTCTTTGGGAGCCCTGCAGAGCTGTAAAGGAGGCAGCTCGTGTATCCACTCATTGGCTGTTGAACTTTGGTCCATCAATTGGTGCATTATGTGGTTTTACATGTAACACATTTCATTGGTCTGTACCGATTTGGTTTTCTGACACCACAGACAAATCGATTATCAGCCAGTGTCCTATATCTGCTGATACTATTGCTACATGTACGGCCTCCATTAGAAAGCAATGATTGACAACTGTTTATAATTGACTTGTTAGTGTTGCAATTTAGGGGAGCTGGTCGGATATTGGTTGTATTGGGGAGCAGAGTTCACACACACACACACCCTTATTAAGGTATTAGAAGGAGACGTCATTATTTATAAAATGCATCCTGATTGGGTGGATCTGGGCCAATGGCACCGCACAAAATGAATCGTTCTGTCATTGTTTATTGCCATGATTCCCACATCCCTAACCCGTCAGTCCGTGAGGGCTTCCATTAACACGGCCGGGAGACCACAGAGAATTGCTGGCAGCTTTCCTTTCCAGCGTTCCGCCTGTTGATTTAATTCTCCTGTCGTCTTAGTTCCTCGGTGTCAAAACAACACACGATCCTGACACCGTGTTGTAAATCTCAGCCTGGTGGATATGGCCACGTTAACTAGTCTCTTAGGCCTATGAGCGAAATGCAACTGTCAGATTTTCTTAAATAAGAGAGTCCGGAGTGGTCTCTGTCTGACGGTAACGCATTAGGGCTGTTCTGTTTCACAAAGTCGGGAAAGGAAACTAAACGGCTCGGTACTAGAAAAGAAGTTTTTACAGTTTTCGGAACAAACGTTACAGTCCGCAGCGAGAGGCGATGGGAGAAAGTTATTACAACTCCGTTTAATACCCCAGGAGTTAGATTTTTTTTTTTCTGTGCTTTATATTGCACCATAAATTGTGTCATTTTACAGTCATCCAAGAAAGACTTTATAGGACAATGTAACGAATGTTCAGATCAGGGAATTATAAAAAACCTCAGATGTAAGTTTGTGTTTATTTTCTATAATCGTGCGGAACAAATACAGGCAACGTCTCCAATGATATCATCTGTTTACTGGCCCAGTACCCAATCACAAAGACACTTCCGGATGTATCATTCTGGTACACTGGCCTTTGAAGTCCTATCACTGACTCTCACACACTGTCGGATTAGACCTGCTCGATCCCTGAGCGGGTCAAACGTGTGCTTGACCTTTAAAGGTCAACTATAATGCCAGAGGGAACGCTACACAAGGGTCGTACGCCAGGCTTCTATTTAGACATTTGTCCTTTAGTCCTGCCACCTGAATTGTGTCTGGGGCCCAGCCAATCAGAAATACGCTGTGCTAGAAGCATGTGTTCTCTAATGTTTCTGGGAGTTAACCCTGGGGAATTTAATTAGAAGGAGTAGGGGGAAGGAGTATAACTCGCTTCAAGCTGGGTATACGTGGGTCATATTTTGAGTATATCAACCTATGTGCACCTAGATACCTAGATAGAATGTTGGAAATTTAACCCAACCCGATGTTTTAAAACACATTTATAATACATAAGGCTAGGCATTTTCAATGGGGAGGAGCAGTGGCGAGAATCTATATTACAGTCACTTGGTGATGTCATTGAGTGACTTCCTGTATTCCACTGCCCCTCCCCCTGTCTCCCTCTCCCTGTATTATTCATTATATAGGAATCCGTGTTTATTATTGACAGACATGTTTCGGTCATTCTTCTCTTTCAATTGGTCATGGAACTCCTCGGTAGCGTAATATCCTTATATTACACTGTAGGTAGCGTATTATCCCTTATATTATACACATTGTATTGTGACATTTCTTAATCAAGATCAGACGGTAGAAGAAATTGGGCATTGGTTGGCCTTTGTGTATCTACTCTCAGTGATCTTAATCTTATAGCGGAATCTTTCTGTTATCCATGATTCCACAGCAACCCTCTAATTGATATTTTAATGCGTTCAATGTTTCTACAATTCGCAAACTCCTCCGTAAAAATGGGTGGGTTTTGGAGGCGTGGCCTTCGATCGGGGATGAGGTTAAAGGCGCCAGGATATTTTTGCTTATGTCGGTTTTTAGTAACTTTTTTTTTTTACCCCTGTGGAACCCTTAATAAAATGTTCATGTCATGGGAGAAATATAATTTATTTTTGGAGGGGATTTTTTTTTATCTACAAAAAAAAAAAAAAATTCGACTCGCACCTGAAGAAGAACCCAGTGGGTTTAAAACGTTGTCACTCATCTCCACATTAAAGATTATACTATTTAAGTTGCTGAGACTCTCTCTTGCAATATCTTCTTTGATGCCGTAGGACTGTCTAATAAAGGTTGCCATACACGGTCCAATATTTTTCTCCATTATTTTCTTGATTGGCTGGCGATCTTTCCTAGTTTGGCTCGAAAACGACGTAATGGTCTGGTTCTAAACACGGGGTAAATATTCCGTCTGCCCAATCGGGTTTTTTTCCGATAGACCAATCAATATCGCCGATCGGAAAATTGAAACACGACAAATCCGATCTATTTGATGAAATTCTTTGAATTGATTGGAAAATCAATGCCGTGTATGGGGGCCTTTAGGATTGTGGACCCCTGAGCACGATTGATAAGACCTGGAGGGCCATCAATACTTTGCTTTTATATAGTTTCCGTTTCTATCAAATGAAGGCTTTTGGGTATTAGTTCTATTATAATCCCATCCTAATGCATTGTACAGATAACTTGAATTTGCTGGGACTTTAATCAATAAATGTTTTATATGGAAGTCTGACTGCTCCCTTGGAACTCACAGTACAGCCATTACCTACAGGGCAGCACCATCTAATATATACATTAGAATTATCTCCGAGAAACGCCTCATTAAGCCGATACGGTTACATTGTTTGTCCCTGGTGCGGTAACAGCCTGGAAATTTCACCCCCATTAAAGGGTATGGATAAGAACAAAGTCTCTCTGTAATTTAAACCATTATTTAAAATGAACAATTGCATCTTATTGCTAATCTATCATTGCATGGAAGGGAAATACAAACGTACATTATTTATTTCAACATTCTCATTACTGCACATCAAGAGACTATTACTGTCTTTTACATTGTGTTCCCCACGTTTTTTCAATTGGACCTTAAATGTCTCGTCCACCAAAAAACTGGCGACTTGTCCGTTATCTGCCCGCAACCCCAATTGCTTTTTATACCAGTTTATTGCATACATTTGTACCCAGATACTTAATAAGGTATCTGCCTCTTCACCTGCTCAATGAGCTTTTATGAGCTTGAGCGTGTGCAGAGAGTTGATCACTGATGTCACAGTCTTTTTCAGCCCCAAGGTGCAGGCCATATTCTGATTAAATCCAGTTCTGCAAAGCAGGATCCATTTGTTCTTATTAAAATCAAACTTGCCCCAGTGCCTGTTTAAAGGGAAAGCAAACGTAAGACAAATCACACTTCTGAAGCAAAGATGATGTAGATTTGTATTTAAAGTAACAGCATTTGTATACATCTTATCTTGACTACATAAAAAACTATTTTCCAGAATGAATTGTATACACACTCCCTTTTTTTAAAGAATCGCCCGAATCCCATTTTCTTACAACAATGATAAAAGTCTAACAGAGAGAGAACATTGCTTGAAATCCAATACTCCGCAGCGGTGTCATAGCGGTAGCAGAGAGACATCAATCATGGGTATTGTTGACACCAAATGACAGTTCATATGAGTGATACATTCTGCAGAGAGGGGAATAGGAAGTGATACAGTATAAAGTGTGGAATTGATTGCGGATCTTCCTTTTGTTGCGTACAGATGATGATATAATAACTTACCTGCACGCATTCACATTATACTAGTTATGTCTCCTGTAATGTGTCGTTGTCTCCATAAGAAGTTTTATTCTCTCTGGGGGACCTGGTTCTTAGCTCTGTAAAAGAATATTAAGGGAAGGTAAAATCATATTGTAACATCCTAGAATATACATTCCGGGGGATTTGCAGAACTCATGTCACACAGTGGTAACTGCCTTTTCCTAAGGCGAAGAGTTGTAGTTCAGCAACACTGTCACTTGATTCTAAATAATCAATGATTTCTGGGCTGACCGAATTCTGGTGGAATTTGGTTGTCAACGTTGAACCCGCGGAATGTAAAAAGCCTGTAAATAGCTCACTACTGTTTACACCGACAATAAAGTTATAAATTTGAAACTGCGTTTGGCTATTCACAAAAATGTATTGGGATTGATACTTGAGGTATCACGTAGCCAATAGCCAATGTGCGAACCACCGGGGATTTCTGCATGTAATATCTATTTAATTCTTCTGCGATATTATAAAAGGATTGTGTCGCCAATACCGCCACTGTCTAAGCTAGTTCAGCTTGGTAGATAAATGATCAACTTGTTCATTGAAAATGTGTATGTTACATCCTTCTAAATCTGACAGCGGAATGACCAACATGTTCATTGTCTTTAGACCAGAACGACAAATTTTTAATATTAATAATTAAAATGATAAATAATTAAAGGGCAAAATTTTTTTAAAATAAAATATGGTCATTCGTACAGATTCTTTTAAAGCAGATTCAAGGTAAACTTTCCCTTTTAGTCTGTAGTGTATCTAAACCTTCGCTTAGTGATATAATAAAAATGTTATTTTATAAGCTGCTAATTGCTGGGATAATCCGGGTTCTCTGGATTAAAGGTTCTCTGGCTCTCGTCCAGTTAAATTTCTCCTGCTGGCGCGAGGCCCGAATCCTCCACCTTTTCCTTCTTTCAACTGCAGCCTGAGCCCCTCGTAAAGACACTTTATAACGCCTCGGAGACGCGCAGTTTTTCTCAGCGCTGCTTGTTCCTGGAAATGACAATTGGCCTTTCTGCTGGGACATGGCCGTTCAACTTATCCTTAAATATGCAAATAATAAAAGAAATCACGCCCCTCGCTTCATAAATTAGGTAAGTGTAAGGTAGGGAGCACTGGAGATCACAGTGAATAAAAGGTAGGGGATTTCTACCTACCCATGTGTCTGGCAAATGTGTATTAGCCAATCAGAAGCCCTTGGTGCAGGAATCCACCAATTGGAAGTCGGTGAAAGAATCCAGGGGTTGCTATTGGTATAGTTAAAAAAAAAACAGCTGGAGGTTCACTTGTGTTCTAGATTAATTACATTGGACTTGCCCCTTTAATAGGAACCAGTGGGAATTGTATGTGGCTTCATATTCTCATAAACCGGATTCAGTTTGTCTCCCAGAAAATGGATAAAAAGGGAAATTCAGGAAGCTGTACCCCACCATCTGCCCGACTACCATTCGCCCTTATCAAGGAATATTTTTTTTTAAGCTTCTGTAAGAGAGGAGGAAAAATAATCACTGGGCAGCTCCCTTCCTAGATCAATCACTGCTGATGTTTTTTATTCCGAAAGAACAATCTCTTTCTTCCAATTGCATGTGGGAAATAATGGAATCTTGCTCTTGTGTCCCATATCCAAGATGTATCGCTGTAAACCCTGCGTCTGTCATCGATTGGCTCCGTTCACCTCATTAATTATCTCGGGCTATAGATCATACGGATCAATGGGCTGTACACCATCGGTGTGTATGGTCTTAGCTGGGGATAGAATCATTGCATATGAGGACAGTAAATCTACGGTGGATCAAATACAGGGATCGTTGGCATTTAGTGAGCCAGAAGAAAACGTGCCCATTTATACCCAAATGGAGATTTAGTGATGATTGGTTTCAAAACCATGCAAATCTCTCTAAAGTTGTGTACACACCATGCAATATTTCCGCCCAATCGGCCAGTTCTTTCAGTGTATAGTTCGGGGCAACCAAACACCGTCCGATCGCGACGTGTTTTTTTTTTTGGTTAGATGGACAAAAAAAAAACCATTGTTATCTAAAAGCACATTCTTTAAATTGACTTCAATTTGACCTTAAATGTCTCATTATTATTTTTTCTTCACGCCCCACAGTTATATTTTTTTTAAATAGAATTTCTTATGGTCAACTAATTTAAAAGTCCGTATGTGAAATGTTGGAGAGAGTTCAATGAAAGGTAATCACATCATCAAACTACTTCGCCTCTAATTTTATTAACGTAATTAGATTTGGTTAATTTTAAACCGATTTAATATACGTGCTAACAAGCTCATTTTCATTTCATTTATCTTTATACTCTGAAACAGCTGTAAAAAAAATAAAAGCGAGAGATCCATTGTGTCACAGAGAGTTAGTGTTCCATTGGCAGGGCTAGTCAGTGCGTCCGTATGCCGTCAGGATAAATCAGCGGCGGATTGCTTACACGTAGGAGTATTGCCTGGATCAGCATTCCTGCAGTTCGGATCCGTGTTCCAGTGTCACGGAATAACGATTTATTACAGATTTGTAGTGTTAACAGAAAGAGATTCAAAGCATTAACGCCAACGAATGAAAAAGCTCGTTGTGCGGAATATTGGGATGGGGGTTCTGGGAGGAAATAGTTTGCAGCCATTGTGCTGATGTTGGAGCAATAATAGGAGAATAATAAGATGGCATGCAAAGTGTCATTGCCAGGATTATAATGCTCATCCGGTCGGCAATTCTGGAATTCCACTGGAATTTGTAGTGGTGCTTTAAGGGCGAGCAATTTTGCCATAAGCGCTGGTTTTATGTTTTGGTTTAATCGTGAGAATTAAAACGGTGACAGATCCAACACGTTTGTGCATTTTAACACATTTTTTTAGAATATGTAATTTCATGGAATTCGGTCTGTGGTTTAAAGGGAAGTTGTGGCAAGTTTGATATTATGTAAACCAAGAGGACATTTTTCTCAGGACTCAAGGAAGGTAATTTGTCCTATTGCCTGTGTGTTGCGAATCTCCGTTTATGGTGCCGTATAACACAAAACCATCCAGGCTACATTAAAATCTGTGTTGATTTCTTTATATTTCCATCGGGCCCTGCAGCGCTTCTCCTTTAACGAGATCAGCACATCTGGCGCGGTGTTTACGGCACTTTCTCTTTTTGGGTTTTGCGGTTATAGAATCCCTGCCGTTTAAATATTCGCTTCCTTTGCTGCAATGGAATTTTTTTTTCTTCCCTTTTCAATTCCATTAAACTGAACACGCGGCACAGAAATAAATCTGTACAGCTCCGTCCGCTGTCCCCATTCTGCCTCTCACTTTCAGTCTAATCGCAGTTCTATAATCATCTCCGTGTCTATATTTATAGTAAACTATATGGAGCAGTAACCAGTGCCCACAGCACATACGGCCAATACGATCATAAGCAGTTTTTATTTTATTTTACCAAAATTAAAGGACCCCCGAAGATCATTACACTATGTTTGTTCCCGCTCGCCCCTGAAGCAGTGTATTCCTCCAGATCAGGTCGAACCAGTTCTGGCCTCTCCTGCAAGCTCACTGGAGTTCTGTACATGCTCACACAAGCTGCAGAGCTGATGCGATGATACAGAACCTGAAGAGACCACAGAGATTGGGAGAAATAAAGGGCTTTAAGGGGCCAAGGTATTCTAACAATCTCAGGTGTGTGCGACCATCTGTTTAAAACACTGGTAGTTCCCCTAAAATGGGTGACATATTGTAGATGGCTTACAGTAAAATCCCCACTGCTGATTGGCTCTAACCCAAATTTCTCCCTCCACTGATTGGGACATGTCTTTGGGTGCTATTTAGTTCTAATTTATAGATATGTTTTCCTATTAGTGTTCCCATATTTCCCATATATTTGTATGTTCAGTGATTATCGCTCATACCGATTAAAGCCAAAATTTCCTCCTTCTGGTCCAATCAAACTGCTAAATAATTTCCATAGACGCGAAATGAGTTTCTGTTGTGGCTCAGCTGGTGGCTGATATTGGTCCGCTCAGTGTAGCAGCCCCACGTAGACCACCAAGCTGGGGATCATTACAATCGAATTCCCCTTAATGTGCTTACACAAGCGAGAGTCAGAGGGGCAACGTAACAGCAGCTTAGAAGAACAAGTAGACAAATCACAGCTGCCGGAGGGAAGCAGAGTAATGCTTACTGTGTCTAGCAAACCGGACAGGGCATAATGTAATGTATCACAGCGCAGAGCAGCAGGGGAGCTCCCACATTCTGCACCGAGCAGCTGGGTTCTAGGTGTGGCTGTTTTATTTTAGTCCCACGTGCAAAAGGATTGGAACCTAGAGAAATGGGAATTGTAAAGGATATTCAATTAAACAGGCAGGTGATTGCCCATATCTAAAATAGTTCGTTAAAGGGGACTAAAGTAACTCAAGCTATTGCTTTATACTCAGCTGCTTAAAGGACCAATATGGCAGCTCCCACCCATATGTATAAATATAATATACAAGAAGGAATGTTCTGTACATACAATAAGCTATACCCCATACTGTACTGTCTAAGGGAAACATATGGCACTCCCACCCATATGTATAAATATACAGAGAAGGAATGTTCTTGTACACACAATAAGCTATACCCTCATACTGTACTGTCTAAGGGAAACAATATGGCAGCTCCCACCCATATAAATATAAATATACAGAGAAGGAATGTTCTGTACATACAATAAGCTATACCTCATACTGTACTGTCTAAGGGAAACAATATGGCAGCTCCACCCATATGTATAATAACAGAGAAGGAATGTTCTGTACACACAATAAGCTATACCATCCCATACTGTACTTGTCTAAGGAAACAATATGGCAGCTCCCACCCATAGTATATATAAATATACAGAAGGATTTCTGTGGCGTATCCACATACTAAATAGTTCGTAAAGGGAAGCTAAGTACTCAAGTATTTCTTTATACTACACTGCTAAGGAAACAATATGGCAGCTCCCACCCATATGTATAAAAATATAATATACAGAGAAGGAATGTTCTGTACCTAACAATAAGCTATACCTCATACTGTACTGTCTAAGGGAAACAATAGGCAGCTCCCCACCCATTAGTATAAATATACAGAGAAGGAATGTTCTGTACACACATAAGCTATACCTCATACTGTACTGTCTAAGGGAAACAATATGGCAGCTCCCACCCATATGTATAATATAAATATACAGAGAAGGAATGTTCTGTACTACAATAGCTATATCCCTCATACTGTACTGTCTAGAGGAACAATATGCAGCTCCCACCCATATGTAATAATATATAACAAGAAGTAATGTTCTGTACATCTATCAATAGTCTATACCAATCATACATATACTGGTCTAAGAATGTACAATTGGCAGCTCCCCTATGTATAAATAAATATACATAGAAGGAATGTTTCTGTACCTAAGCATCCCCCATTCTGTATGTTTAAGAACATACTGGCTCCCCACCCTATGTATAAAATATAAATCATACAGAAAGATGTTATTGTGCACACAATAAGCTATTACCCGCCATACTGTACTGTCTAAGTGAACTAATATGCAGTCCCACCCATATGTATAAATATACATATACGATAAGGAATGTTCTGTTCTGTGGCATCACATAAGCTAGACCCTCATACTGTAAAATCTGTTAAGGGATAAACAATATGGCAGCTGTCCCACCCAAGTGGGCTATAAATATACATACTAACATAGAAGTAATGTTGTGTGCACACAATAAGCTATACTCATACTTACTGTCTAAGGAAAACAATGGGCAGCGCTCCCAGTCCGCTATATAATATACAAATATCTACAACATAAGCTGTACTATACTGTATGTTAAGTAACATGCAGCTCCCACCCATATGTATAATATAAATATACGAAAGGAATCTGTAACACAATAGATATTCCCTCATACTGTATGTCTAGGAAACATATGGCGTCCCCCCATAGTATGTCTATTAATAATAAACATATACATACATACTGTATAATCGTATTGTTATAATGTAGCGCTGTGTCCCAAGTGGCGCTATATAATAAACATATACATACATCTGTATAATCTGTATTGTTATAATGTACAGCCTGCTGTCCCCAAGTGGCGCTATATAAATAAACATTACATACATCCGGTATAATCTGTATTGTTATAATGTACGCGCTGTGTCCCCCAAGTGGCGCTATATAATAAACATATACATACATACTGTATAATCTGTATTGTTATAATGTACCAGCGCTGTGTCCCCAAGGGCGCTATATAAATAAACATATACATACATACTGTATAATCTGTATTGTTATAATGTCAGCGCTGTGTACCCAGGTGGCGCTATAAATATAAACATATACATACATACTGTATAATCTGTATTGTTATAATGTACACGCTGTGTCCCAAGTGGCGCTATATAAATAAACATATACATACATACTGTATAATCTGTATTGTTATAATGTACAGCGCTGTGTACCCATGTGGCGCTATATAAATAAACATATACTACATACTGTATAATCTGTATTGTTTAATGTACAGCGCTGTGTCCCCAAGTGGCGCTCTATAATAAACAATACATACATACTGTATAATCTGTATTGTTTATAATGTACAGCGCTGTGTCCCCAAGTGGCGTATAATAATAAACATATACTACATACTGTATACTTCATTGTTATAATGTACAGCGCTGTGTCCCCAAGTGGCGCTATATAAATAAACATATCATACATGCTGTATAATCTGTATTGTTATAATGTACAGCGCTGTGTCCCCAAGTGGCGCATATAATAAACATATACATACATACTGTATAATCTGTATTGTTATAATGTACAGCGCTGTGTACCCCAAGTGGCGCTATATAAATAAACTATACATACATGCTTTATAATCTGTATTGTTTAAAATGTACAGCGCTGTGTCCCCAGGGTGCTATATAAATAACATATACTACATACTGTATAATCTGTATTGTTATAATGTACGACGCTGTGTCCCAAGTGGCGCTATATAAATAAACATATACATACATACTGTATAATCTGTATTGTTATAATGTACAGCGCTGTGTACCAAGTGGCGCTATATAATAAACATATACATACATACTGTAATAATCTGTATTGTTATAATGTACAGCCTGCTGTACCCCAGTGCGCTATAATAATAAACATATACATACAACTGTATAATCTGTATTGATAATGTCAGACTGTGTACCCAAGTGGCGCTATATAAATAAACATATACATACAAACTGTATAAGTATTGTTATAATGTCAGAGCTGTGTACCCAAGTGGCGCTATAAATAAAACATATACATACTACTGTATAATCTGTATTGTTATAATGTACAGAGCTGTGTACCCAAGTGGCTCTATATAATAACATATACATACATACTGTATAATCTGTATTGTTATAATGTCAGCGTGTGTCCCAAGTGGCCTATATAAATAACATATCATACATACTGTATAATCTGTATTGTTATAAATGTAACAAGTAAGCTGTGTCCCCAGTGGCGCTATATAAATAAACATATACGTACATACTGTATAATCTGTATTGTATAAATGTACAGCGCTGTGTACCCAAAGTGGCCTATTAATAAACATATACGTACATACTGTAAAATCTGTATTGTTATAATGTACAGCGCTGTGTCCCCAATTGGCGCTATATAATAAACATATACATACATACTGTATAATCTGTATTGTTTATATGTACAGCGCTGTGTACCCAAGTGGGCGCTATTAAATTAAACTAACATACATACTGTATAACTGTATTGTTTATAAGGTACAGGCTGTGTCCCCAAGTGGCACTTAAATAACATATACATACTACTGATAATCTGTATTGTTTATAAGGTACACGCGTGTACCCAGTGGCGCTATAATAATAAACAATACTACATCACTGTATAATCTGTATTGTTATAATGTACAGCGCTGGGTACCCAATGGGCGCTATTAAAAAACTATACATACATACTGTATAATCTGTATTGTTATAATGTACAGAGCTGTGTTCCCCAAGTGGCCTGTATAATACAACTATACTACTACTGTATAATCTGTATTGTTATAATGTACAGCGCTTTGTACCCAAGTGGCAGCTATATAATAAACTAATACTACATACTGTATAATCTGTATTGTTATAATGTACAGTGCTGTGTACCCAAGTGGCGCTATATAAATAAAAATACATACATACGTATAATCTGTATTGTTATAATGTACAGGCTGTGTCCCCAAGTGGGCTATATAAAAACACTATACATACTACTGTATAATCTATGTTATAATGTACACGCTGTGTACCCAAGTGGCGCTATATAAATAAACATTATACATACTGTATAATCTGTATTGTTATAATGTACAGCGATGCGTACCTAAGTGGCGCTATAAAATAACATATACATAATACGTATAATCTGTATTGTTATAATGTACAGTGCTGTGTACCCAAGTGGCGCTATATAAATAAATCATATCATACACTGTATAATCTGTATTGTTTATAAGTACGCGCTGTGTCCCCAAGTGGCGCTAATATAAATAACATATATACAGACTGTATAATCTGTATGTTTATAATGTACAGCGCTGGTCCCCAAGTGGCGCTTATATAAATAAACATATATACATACTGTATATCTGTATTGTTATAATGTACCACGCTGTGTCCCAAGTGGCGCTATATAAATAAACATATACACTCATACTGTATAATCTGTATGTTAATGTACATGCTGTGTCCACCCAAGTGGCGCTATATAATAAACATATACTACATACTGTATAATCTGTATTGTTATAGTACGCGCTGTTGTACAACGCAGGCAATCGGAAAATATATGATAATCCACTGATTTTTCAATATGAAGAGACTCTTAGTATACCCATGGTATAGAAAACTTACGTTAAAAAAAAAGATTTTCTTTCCCCCACCTGAACTACCCTTTAAATGGGTTATTATTGTGGACAGCCGTTTCTATTGCCTTAATCTTTGTGATAGTGTTCTCCCATTGGTCACTGATATGTGACTTGCTTTGGGTTTTTCTTCTTGCTGTAACGGTATTCCCAGTAGGCATAAATACATTTTGTTTAGGACGTTTTCGATAGGATACTTCCCTTGTCGACGTGACAAACTTCACATTTATCTTCTTTCTCGCGCCTTTGTGTTGCTGGATCTCGGGAGGATTTTGTAGACAGGCAACCTATTTTGTCTGGCAGATTTCGGTACGTGCTGAGCCATGATCTGAGTATAACAAAAAAGGGGGAAGTTCTTGTATAGTATAATAAGGTGATACTTTGGATGGGGGGTGTAGTAGTTAGATAACAGATGCAATACTGGTCCTACACTTCCTCCGGCAATTTCTGATCAATTGAGATCAAATAGATTAACTAGTTTAATTTGTTGTAAATCGTGTATAGAATTTGTATTCGCCACTAGAACGTCAGAGTAACAATACAGGGAAAAATCACAGAGTTTTGTCGACTGTCACAAGTGATTGTAAATTTAGATTCTATTTGTATAAAGTTCTATTAAAGAGGAACTTATTAAAAATGCACACTGCAGCCTTTATATGAATCCAGGATCGATGCTTGCTAGCTGCATGTCCTATCCAAATTTCAGCAGTATAATGTGTGTCTTTTGGGGTAAATGTGATACCTGTACTGGGGGTAAATGTGATACCTGTACTCGGGTAAATGTGATACCTGTACTGGGGTAAATGTGATACCTGTACTGGGGTAAATGTGATGCCCACAGGCCCTGTATTTATTTTTATTAATTTACCTGTCTTGTTCGACTGTCATCCGTAATAGTGTCGTCACTACTCTTACAACTCATATGAAAAGCATCCGCAGCTACACCTGACTTCCAAGGCAGATTCTCAGTCACAACTGATGGATAGATGTCAGTCTGGCATCTCCTACCTGATAACCTTAGAACCAAAGGGTGCAATCCTATTGGTCTGCACATGTATGTGCATTTAGAATATTTCTAAACATCTCAGTAAGCAAGTCCCAGCGAGCCAAGCGCAGAGAAACCAAATTTGTGATACATTGACCCAAATGTCTGGGTTTTTTTGCTTTCACACCGAATTGCACTTTTAACCTTAGACGTTAACACACTCCCCCACTATAACACACTTCCCCACAATAGCACACTTATCCACAATAACACACTTCCCCACAATAGCACACTTCCCCACAATAGCACACTTCTCCACAATAACACTCCCCCACAATAGCACACTTCTCCACAATAACACTCCCCCACAATAACACACTTCTCCACAATAACACTCCCCCACAATAACACACTTCTCCACAATAACACACTTCCCCACAATAGCACACTTATCCACAATAACACACTTCCCCACAATATAACACACTTCCCCACAATATAACACACTTCCCCACAATAACACCCTTCCCCACAATAACACCCTTCCCCACAATAGCACACTTCCCCACAATAGCCACCCTTCCCACAATAAGCACACTTCCCCCCAATACCCCTTCTCCAAAAAAAAAAAAAAAGAAAAAAAAAACATACCCCCCCCACAATAACAATTTTCCACAATACACCTGCTCCAAATAAACACAATCCCCCACTATAACACACTCCCCCACAATACACACTTCCCCACAATAACACACTTATCCACAATAACACACTTATCCACAATAACCCCCTTCCCCACAATAACACACTTCCCCACAATAACACCCTTCCCCCACATAAACACCCTTCCCCACAATAACCCCCTTTCCCCACAATAACAAAAACACCCTTTCCCCACAATAACACACCCTTCCCCCACAATCACACACTTCTCCACAATAACACCTTCTCCACAATACACACTCCCCACAATAACACACTCCCCTCGCAAATCTACCCCTTGAGGAATGCCGAACACCCGTTCTGATGGATATAACCTATGATAGTCCCTCGGAAAATAATACAATTGGTTATACTGTCTTCCAGACAACAATAAATAATTAAAACCTGTGCAGATCTCCATGGTTAATTGCACTTTTTCAAAGCAACCATAGGTGGGAAATCTCCCTATTTTCATCCATGGTACACGTTTTTTCCAGGCATCGAAGGGTTAAAACCTGCACTTGAAATCGCCTCAGTTACCCAATTGGTTTAATAAGACATTTTCCTCCAGGAAACAAATGTTTAAAACCTGCCTGTTGTCCTCAGTTACACAATGTGGTTAATAACCGATTTCAGGCAATGAATGTGTTTCAAGCTGCACTGTTTTTTGTCCCGGTAACAAAATTTGTATTACACGATTTCAGTCCATGAAGGTTCAAAGCTGCACTGATTATCCTCGGTTACACAATTGGTTAAAACACGATTTTGCCAGGAATGATGGTTAAAAGCTGCACTGATAGTCCCTCGGTTACACATTGGTTAATAACACGTGTCCAGGCAATGAATGGGGTTAAAAGCGCACTGATAGCCCTCGGTTACAAACAAATTGGTTATACCCCACGAGTTCCAGGCAATGAATGGTTAAAAAGCTGCACTGATAATCTCGTTACACATTGGGTTAATAAAAACGATTTCCAGCAATGACTGGTTAAAAGCTGCACTGATAGCCCTCGGTTACACAATTGGTTAATAACACGATATCCAGCAATGAAGGTTAAAAGCTGGCAACTGATAGTCCTCGTTAAACACAATTGGGTTAATTATACGATTTCCCAGGCAAGAATGTTAAAGCTGCACTGATAGTCCTCGGTTACCAATTGGTTAATAACAATTATTTTCAGGCATGAATGTAAAAACTGCACTGATAGTCCCTCGGTTACACAATTTGGTTAATAACACGAGTTTCCAGGGCAATGCAGGGTTAAGCTGCACGGATAGTCCTCGTTACACAATTGGTAAATAACACGATTTCCCCCAGGCAAGAATTGTTAAAGCTGCACTGATAGTCCTCGGTAACCATTGGTTAATACACGATTTCCAGGCAAGGAATGTTTAAAAGCTGCACTGATAGTCCTCGGTTACACAATTGGTTATACACGTTTCCAGGCAATAAATGGTTAAAAGCCGCACTGATAGCCCTCGTTTACACAATTGTTAATAACATAAAACACCCGATTTCCCGCATGATGGTTTTAAAAAGCCTGCACTGATAGTCCCTCGGTTACAGCAATTGGTTATAACAACATGTCCAGGCAATGAATGGTTAAAAGTGCACTGATAGTTTCCTCGGTTACACAATTGTTTATACTTGATTTCCAGGATGAATGGTTAAAAGCTGCCCTGATAGTCCTCGGTGACACAATTGGTGAATAACACGATTTCCAGGCAATGACTGGTTAAAAGCTGCACTGATAGGCCTCGGGTGTTTTTGTGTTTTTTTAGTTTTTTTTTTTTGATACACAATTGGTTAATAACACGCTTTCCATGCAATGAATGGTTAAAAGCGGCACTGATTAGTCCTCGTTAACACAAGTTTACTCATACATTTCCATGCAATGAAATGTTAAAATCTGTGCACTGATAGTCCTCGTTACACATTGGTTAATAACACGATTTCAGGCAATGAATGTTAACAGCTGACTGAAATAGTCCTCGGTTACACAATTGGTTAATAACACGATTCCAGGCAATCAATGGTTAAGAGCTGCACTGATAGTCCCTCGGTTACACTAGATTTGGTTAATAACAACAACCACGATTTCCAGGCCATGAATGTTCAAAGCTGCACTGCTAGCCCTCGGTTACAACATTGGGTTAATACACGTTTCCAGGCATGAATGGTTAAAAGCTGCACTGATAGCCCTCGTTACACAATTGGTTAATAATAACGATTTCCAGGCAATGAATGGTTAAAAGCTGCACTGATATCCTCGGTTACACATTGTTAATAAACACGATTTCCAGCGATGAAGGGTTAAATTAAAGCTGCACTGATAGTCCTCCTCGGTTACACATTGGTTCATAACTAGCACGATTTTCCAGGCATGACTGGTTAAAAGCTTGCACTGAGAGTCCTCGGTTACCCATTGGTTATACCACCATTTTCCAGGCAATGAATGGTTAAAGCGGCACCACTGATAGTCCCCTCGTTACACAATTGGTTTAATAACAAAACACGAATTTCCAGCAATGAATGGTTAAAAGCTGCACTGATAGTCCTCGTTTACACAATTGGTTAATACCGATTTCCAGGCATGAATGGTCAAAGCTGCACTGATAGTCCTCGGTTAACAATTGGTTAATAACACTATTTTCCAGCCAATGAATGTTAAAAGCTGCACTGATAGTCCTCGTTACACAATTGGGTTTAATAAACACGATTTCCAGGCAAGAAAGGTTAAAAGCTGCACTGATATTCCTCACTTACAACACAATGGTTAATTCGATTTTTCCACCTGAAATGGTTAACCCGCTGCAGAATGCCTGATGCTGATTGTTAATTAGACGTGTACAACACATTTTGAAGTGAATGAGCTGTAAATTGAGTTAAAACGTTAACGTTTCCGCAGTAATCTTGGTGTACAGGTTTAATATTTCCCATCATCTGTGGTATTTCAGTCCGACGTGCTCGTTAATGTAACAGAATCACTTGGAGTGAGCCGACACAGGGCTCCAGTTGAACTGGTGTTTTATTAACTGTCCCATGAGATAAACATCTGGTTTAGTGAAATTTGCCATCTACAGTACTTTATAGGATGTTCACATGGTTCCTACACATGCAGGTTTTTCAATAAAAGTTCCTAAAAAATGTGCTAATTTTGCCCCAAACCAATCAGATGTTAGCTTTTCAAAATGTTAAATAAGATTGGTTGGGCAAATTAACACATTTAAACGATAATAACTTTTATTAAATCTCCCTGAAAATTCACTATTGCGGCACTACAAACCGTCAAGCCCTGAATTCTGCTTTGTAGTGCAAACGATCACTTGTTGCACTAATTGTTGTGTTGTTTTTCTTTTCTGGGTAATTTCCAAGTTTGCTGGCTCAACCTTTCCCCTAATCCCACTTCACATCCAATATCCTTCAATTTGTATTTTAATGGATTGTTGAGCAGTCTGAGGGCAGCAGTTCGGGGCCGTGTATGGGGGTTAATTTGGTGTCCAAGCATATGGGACAGGGTGCTGCTGAAATGGAATCCCTTAATATGAAATCCGACAGTCCTACCAGAACTTAATGGTTAATTCCAGCAACTGGAATCATTGTTTAATGCCGCATTGTCCAGTGTAGCAATCCATCCAGGAAACCCACCCGAGAACAATCTCCACGGCTTTTACTATAACAGCACGGTAAGCATTACTACGGGACTGACCAACAATGACAATATTTTACACTCCACGGGCGTTATTTGACACTACCGGGCATTTCTTACACAATGGGTGTTTGTTTTTACCACTACTGGGCATTATTTCACACTAATGGGTGTTTTAATTTTTACACTAACCAGTGCATTCTTTACACAACTGGGTTTGTGTTTTTACACTACCAGCATTGTTTTTACCAGAATTTAAAACGTTTTTTTTACCTACTTGGTGGTGTTTTTACACTACTAACACTACTGGGCGTATTTCATGCTATGGGGCCATTATTACACCCTAATGGGCGTTATTACACGACTGGCATTTTTTTAACCACTTGGGTGTTTGTTTTACACTACCAGGCATTGTTTTTACAGAATTTCACGTTTTTTTTTACCTACGGTGTGGTGTTTCACTACTTTGGGCATTTTCATGCTACTAGCAATTATTTCACACTAATGGCGTTATTTTCCACTACGTGCGGGATTTTTACACAACTGTGGTGTGTTTTACACTACCAGGCACTGTTTTACAGAATTTGTAAAAAACCGTTTTTTTACACTACTGTGTGTTGTTTTACACTACTGGGCATTATTTTCATGCTACTGGGCAATTTTCACACTATGGGCGTTATTTTACACTACTGGGCGTTATTTACACAACTGGGTTGTTTGTTTTACACTCACAGGCATTGTTTTACAGAATTTAACGTTTTTTAACACTCCTGTGTGTTGTTTTACACTACGGGGGCATTATTTCACGCTACTGGCCCTTATCGTACACTTTGGACGTTATTTTTACACCTACTATCTACTACTACTGCGTTATTTTACACAACTGGGTGTTGTTTTACCCTACTAGGCATATGTTTTTACAGAATTGACATTTTTTTACACTAACAGGTGTTGTTTTAACACCTACCGGGCAATTACTCCTGGCACTGGCATGATTTAATCTACCATGGCTTATTTAACAAAGACTGGTCTTATTGTCACACACTGGTGTTATTTACAGTACTGGGGGGCATTTCACAAGACTAGTCCATTATTTTACACTACTCGGGGATTATTTTACACGACTGGTCTTTATTTACTCACGACTGGTTGTTTTTTACAGTACTGGGGGCGATTTTACAAGACTAGTCATTATTTTACCTACTGGGGATTATTTTACGATACTGGTCTTTTATTGTACACTACTTGTGTGTATTTTACGTACTGGGGGATATTTTACAAGACTCAGTCAATTTTTACACTACTCGGGATTCTTTTACAAGACTGGTCTTTATTGTACACTACTACTTGTGTATTTTACAGTACTGGGGGCTATTTTAAAGACTGTCTTATTGTACACTCTGTGTTATATTTACACTACTGGGGGCTATTTTACAGGACTATCATTATTTTACACTACTAGGGGAGTATTTTTTAAAGACTGGTCTTATTGTACACGACTGGTGTTATTTTACACAGTACTGGGGGCTATTTTACCAAGACTGGTTTTATTGTACACTATGTGTTATTTTACAGTACTGGGGCTATTTTCACGACAGTCAATTATTTTCCACTACGGGTGATTATTTTTACAAGACTGGTCTTTATGTACACTACTTTGTGTTATTTTACGTACTGGGGCTATTTTACAAGACTGGTCATTATGTACACTACTGGGTGTTATTTACACTACTGGGGCCTATTTTTACACGAGACGAGTATTATTTTACTACTGGGTAATTATTTTACAAAGACTGTCTTTTTGTACACTATGGGCCATTATTTTTAATACACTACTTGGCAATAGTTTACAAGACTGGTCATTATTTTACACTACTGGTCCTTTTTTACCCTAAAACTGCATTATTTACAAGACTACTTTGTCATTATTTTACACTACTTTTCATTATTTTACAAGACTGGTCATTCTTGTACACTACTGGGCATTATTTTTACACTCCTGAACATTATTTTACAAGACTGGTCATTATTGTACCCTTCTGGGCATTATTTTACAAGACTGGTCAGATTGTACCTACTGGGCATTATCTTACACTACGTAGGGCAATATTTTCTGAGACTGGCCTTATAGTCATACTGGGCATTTATTTACACTACTGGTCATTATTTTACAACTACTGCGACATTATGTTTACAAGACTGGTCAGTATTGTACCCCTTCTGGGGCATTAGTTTACAAAGATTGGTCATGATTGTTACACTACTGGCATGATCTTACACTACCTTGGGCACTATGTTATGAGACTGTCTTATCGGACCCTACTGGGCATTATTTTACGAGACTGGTCATTCTAGTTAACACTACTTAATGGGCATATTTTAGCACTACTGGGCTTTTTCATTCACGCTAATGAACAGTTAATCAATATATATATATCTATATATATATATCCGAAGTAACAGGTTAACCGTGCAAATAAACAGGCAAATAACGGTGATACCCCCCATGTAAACTCGGTAACACAGGGAGTGGTAAAACGCATACCATTTGTTAGCACCTATTCCCCTCTGAGTGGCATAGTAAGAGAGGTATACGACACGGTGGGACATCTAAACTTACCATTCAGGACTGTAACCCCTTGTTTGCATCAAACGGGGAACGTAATCTACGCAATAATACTCATGCGGACGACTTTAGGGAATTGGTTGCCTAAAGACACTTGGGCTTTCGGAAACACAGGGAAGGGTTCAAAATGTCAGGGATTGTGGTTTGCCCAGGTCTTCTCACTGGATGTGATTTTCCTCATCCCCCTCACTGGCCAGCGATCACGATCAAGGGCAGGCTAATTGCCTGAGCAAAATATGTGATTTACATTTTTCCTTGTCCTCGTTTGGAGTATGACGTGGGAAAAACCCACGACTACCCCCCGCGGGAGCGCCTAGCTAATCATCGACAAGACCATTAGGCAGTAGGTCAAGGATAGTGGGACTACTAGCATTATAGCCACCGTTGGTGGACTAGACAGGTTCGGGGAACATTCGTCGCAAGACACTTTAGACTTTTAAACATCCCATTGCTTTGCTACTTGAAGTGATGCTATTGATTAATGAACCCCCCAGGGAGGGTCATGACTGGTAAACAGACCCTCCTACAACGAGTAATCTCGGTGGATAAAAAGATTAAGCACTTTATCGCCCAGGCTGAATGACATTTCCTTGAAATTGCTTCCTATATCATATTTATTTTTAATGTTAAAGTATTTATACCAACTTTGATTCCTTAAAATATTATCATCCCCGGATGTCCTTCTACTCTTTGCTGGTCTTGTATTACATTTTACTATATTTTATGGTTAGGGCTTGGTCCCTCGTTTTCAATTTGTTTCCATAGTACGATTTTTGACAGATTGGTTATGTGTTATATTAATGAGTGTTTTATGTCACTTTACTGTTTTAAAATTGGAGAGTATTTATTGTAGTATCTTGCAACTTTACTGTACCCTGTGCACTTTTATGTTTTTATATTTAGTCTCTATCCCTTTTGCACTTAGCAGTTGCACTGGCACTTGCTTTGAACAAAAGCAGATTGTCTGCTGTTTAGCGATTCTATACAATTGGCACTATATACAGCCTAGTGCACTTGGTCCTTGTTCTCTTACCTGACCTGGGTTCCGAGATGATCTGTCCCTTAGCACTGAACACATTACGTGGTCTCACTTCATTAGCTTGGTAAACGTCCCCACTTTGTTTACATACTATTGTAGCTGGGGCAAACCCGCTGGGTTGCCATATACACTTATGTATCTAGCCTTTGACCACGGGCTGCTTTTGGACTTTGTTGCACTTTTATACTTTTGATACTTTGGCTCCATGAGGTAAGGGCGGGTTCCACTACCCCGTAGTCACAGATATCGTATTCCTGTCCTTCCTTACTACTCACCATGGGGGGCGGGACTTTGGCGGTGTAATTGGGAGTGTCCTGTTGTCTTTTATATGTCTAACAATGCCATTGTTGTGTAACCCTGAATGATGGTCCAGTAGTTTCCAGCTGAAAACGCGTAGGTTTGCTTTGGCCTACTATTCTTATATAATAAAGAGTTGTTATCCTTGGAGTGCGCCTTGATCACTCATTATATATAATAAAGAAGTTGTTTAAGTCCTTGTAGTGGGCACTTTTGATCTACTACATTAATATATTATATATATATATATATAGATATTATATGATATATATATATATATATTATAGTCTGCCTGGGTTCCCGCCTCACATTTTAAAATTTCTCTCGAGCCCCGGTGCATCTATAGAAAACATATACCTTCACCAAATTTAGAGCATCGTGGGTCCTTCGACACATAAACTTTATTCGTACATCAACGCGTTTCAGCTGACTCAAGCAGGCCGTCCTCAGGATGTTACAGAGACGTGCATGTATATGTATATAATATATATTTTATATATATAATCATACGCAAATTCAGCACAACGTGGATTTTTGTGGGAAGTTCCATATGATTTTTTAGCTCGTGGCAAAGCCTGACGACGTGCCGCGCCACAGATGGCCGACCGTTGATTTTGTTTGTCCACGAGCTAATAAATCCTATTGAACTTTTCAAAATCCCACGATTGCTCCGACTTGCCGTATGATTTGTATCCCCCTTCGTGTGCACCTGGGTGATTGTATTGTGGTGTGGCAGAGGATCCATATTGTATATATATATTTATAATATATATATATATAATATTATTATATATATAATAATATTCTTTTTGCATTGGTTTCTATAATTTAATACGAAATAATATCATATATATATAATCCATACATTACATTCTAATACAAGAATATCTCTCTCTCCTCTCTTCTCTCTCTCTCTCTATATATAATATATATATATATATCCTGCCTTTATATAAAATTATTTTCGCATTTTGTGGAGATTGCATTGATTTTAGACTGTACTAATTTCGGTGGGGGTAATTGCTAAAATAATATTATACATAGTAAAAGTGTATATTGTAATGTCAAAGTATAACATTAAGTAGGTTTATTACATATGTTTTCAAAATAAAGATATATACGTGTGTAACAGTGTTAAATGGCATATGAAATAAAAATAAAAAAGACTAACCTACAGAATCTCCCCATTATTGAATGGACTGTCAAAATTGTAGCTATAGACACACCGTCTCAAAGTTATAAATTCTGCATGGAAGTTTGTCTGCCATTTCCTTATTGTCCTTATTCTCCAATAGGTGGTTTCTTCCTTGTCAGCTTCTTGTAGCGACGTGCCTGTAGCACTCTACAGTCACATCCTGACGCAATGCATCTTTACAGTACCATCCTTAGCTTTGGTCATTGTGGTAGAGACTTACGAGCTGTGCGAGTTATGGCCGAAGCAAAAAGAAGTTTGCTCCAGTAAGTTGGTAGATGATATCCAGCGTCTGCAATTGTGGGAGAGCTTACTGAGCATGTTGCTAGGTTAATGTGCCATCAAAACATAGTTTGCTTTCCCCGTAGAGTGTAGATGATATCCGGCTTTATTGCATTGTGGAGAGTGCTTCACATCCTGACAATGTGGGTAGTGGAAGCGTGTTGGCAGTGTGCCAAACGACACTGTGGTCTCTCTCCTCTCTGTCTGCTCTGTCTCTCTGTTTGCTCTCTCTTGTCTCTCTCTGTCTCTCCCTCTGTCTGTCTCTCTCTCTGGTCTGTCTCTCTCTTTCTGTCTGTCTCTCTTCTGTCAATTTCTCTGTCTCTTTCTTTTCTTCTTATGCTTTACAGCAGTGCTCACAATGATCATTTTCCTCCATGTTAAGTTTATTAATTATAATTGTCCCATTACTGGTAATAGTGGCCGACTGTATTCTAGCAGCCAATAGGAATACCCCCTAGTAAACAGCACCAGGTTTTCCCCTCCTTACCTGCCGCACTGTGTGTAAGTACAGCATCTACAAAGCCTTCCACAAGTGTCTAATCCAGGTAAAGCCAATAGGTTCCCCTTTAACTTGGAGAGAAGGCATTGCCTATAGACTGGTTGGAAAGCGATCCCTGCTGTTGCCTAGTATTGATGACGCTTGCTTTCCTGCTTGAAGTCCCGCGGAGCCCCCACATCGCGCGGGGCCTGGTTTTTTTCAGCCGCCCCAGCCGCAACAGCCCCCTGGAAGTTGGAACTACCAGAAGAGCTCCAAGTGCCACGGGAATTCCGCCATAGCCTCCCAACAACTCGCGGCGGGCGTGGTTTTTTTTTCGGCCGCGACAACCGCAAACTACCCCTGAAGATTGGAACTACCGGGAAAGTCTCCAAGTGCCTGGGGAAGTTATCATTAGGTAAAAACATCTCTTAAACATAATAATTGCCTAACAAAATAACAGCATTATTACTTACTATTTGTTCCATTTCTTAGATAGGCTCCTAATATAGGAGGGGCCTTGTAAGTGGCGGGTAGCTTCACTTATTATATTAGTCATATATTTTTTAAATAAATAATATGAAAATACATCCAGCAAATTAAACTATATCAATTAACACATAAAACCCACTGGCACCACGGCACATTTTTGCTAGTATATATATATGTATATATATATATATATACAATTACATTCTTATATTAATAACAATATATATATACATTATCACATATCGCATTGGCCTTTAAATACCCCAATGAGATCCATATTACATTCCACTTATAGGGGCATATTTAAATTTATCGCCCGTCAACACTTTCCTATTCCATGGTTCCATAAAAGAACGTCTGTGCAAGTCATGCATTAACAAAACCGTTCCCCCGTACAATACCATGAGTATAGAATTCCGCAATGAATTGGTATAGACGATCGCCGATTAACAAGCATGATCTAATGTACGTCCACGATCATATTGTATCTAATGTATGACTTGCGGTCCATACAAATAGCGTAGCGTTAATATGTGGTATTGTGAAATAGCAATACATTGCCCCTTAGTAACCCTGCTTGTCGGATTGCTGATATTGCCCCTTAGGTTTTAATAGAAAGTTGGTGATCATCAATTATCTCCTTACACACATGTTCCAGGAGCCATGTGACACTGATGACATAACTAAGTACCAATTTCAATGATGACATTGTTAAGCATCATTTATAAGCATATAATTGCAGGCCGGGGTGAACTACACTATGACAGACAGCCTCCGCCAGACAACCACTGTGGATGAAGCATTGATATTGGGCCCCCATCATAGTTTGATGGGGGGCCCAGTATTCCTGATTAAAGATATTCCAAAATGATATGAAATTAAACCCTGAATTGAACGCCGTACTTTACGTTGTGTATTATTTTATCTCCCCCAAGCCATCTCTGCTGGCCGTAATGTGAAATATATTAAGAATGTTGCCAAGGTTGTCATATGAGGTCAGAGTTCCTAGCAGGTTACAACATCTTCCTGTCATCCGTTAAACAGACCAAAATACAATGGATACTGGACATTATCACCTGACCACATAAAGCCGTTTCTGTACACGAGCTGCACACAGTTTCACTACAGCTCATGGCAACTCTTGTCTAGGACGCAGTCAAATGATTATTTAATGTGGCAGGTCACATTCACCTAGTCTATACCTAGTTTTGGACCTTGTACGTATTGGGGACCTGGGTTAACAGATTAAACTCGTTTTATACATTAGGGAGAGATTTATGGTTTGTTGGTATGTCATTAGATATTCATGGCACAAATCAGTTGTGCTACCTGTTCATGGTTTCACCCCTGTATGTGGGTTCCCCATCCCTCGCAAGACAAACCCCATTTAAATGGCCTCCAGAAATGCATTGCAAAAAAAAATGTGTTACTTGGTGGTTTAAATGGGTTCTCCCTCCCGCCCCTGCAATTTTTTTTCTTTTCGAAACGCTGCAGGGGGACCACGAATTTTTAATCTGACGTTACAAAGCAATCGTTATCGATTATTGAGTCATTATCGATTATCATCATCGGCTGATAGGATCCCAACACAGATCCGAATCGCGTGAGGCCTACAATACCTCTTGCTATAGAACCTAAACGGGATCTATATAATGATTGGGTTTCTGCTGTTTTTAACACCACAGATCTCCACCGCCATTAAAATGAAGGCTTTCCGCACAATAACGACCCCTGCATGAAACACTTTATACATTCAATTCATACCCATTTCGATAGTTTTATTGTGAGGCGACTGACTACGGAGGCGAACAACCTCCATCAGGAACACCACATTTTCTCCTCCCACATCTTCTCCCAGTGTGGGGAACATCTCTCAGAGGCGGTGCCAGGTCTATATAAAAGCAGTTCTCAGTGGAGTCCCGTGAACATTGTCTGTTTGGCCGGTGACCTGGGAACACATCTCATCCCTTCCACCCTGTTTTGTTATTTGTTGGAGTTTAGTGCTGAGTGCTGGCGGGTACTTCCTGCTGACTACATTTATGGAGTTGGCATTCAAGCTGAGACTACCGACTAAGGTGTTAACAATATGTGATGGTGTGCCCATGGTGTATACAGTAGTTTAACATTATTTATATTAAGTTATTAAATAAAAGCCGTGGCCGATGTTTACACCAAAGTTTGAGTAAACTGTGTCTTAATTTAAAATGAAACGTTACAACAACCCTCAGGTATAATGGGATGGCTGACTGGGTTCCCCCTTTAATGGTTTTCCCCCATGGTCAGTACTAATGGCACAATTAAAATTCCCACTGTACTTTAATAACCCCCTGGCAAACCCCGTGAGTACTGCTATTGACTGGCACAGATCTGTTAACTTAAAACTACCGTAAGATAAATCAGGGATTCAATGGAATTTAGAGAACATTAGACCGTCAATCTTATGCATGTCTGCACAGAGGTTATGGGCTTGTGACAGGACCAGGGTCGCAGGGGTGGCAGGGACGGTAGTTCCAACCACTGACGGGTCCCAGTGGGTTAGCACTGATTCCTTGCGGCCTAAAGTCCTGATTCGATTCCCCCTGGAACACATCTGCAAGGAGTTTTGTTGTTCTCTCCGTGCTTGCGTGGGTTTTCCCCGTGCACTGCTCCGGGTTTCCCCCACAATCATAACGACAATCTGAATGGTGTATGTGTCAATAAATGTGCTTACTTGTAAGCTCTTCGGCGGGCCTGATGTGATGTTCCATGTAATTTTAAGCGCTACGGAAGATGTTGGCACATATAAATCCATAATAATAATAATAATAATAATCATTGGATAGATATGAGTGACATTACTGTGGATAGTTAGCGTGAATGACTGGGTAATATAGTAGTGCCATTGACTGGGTATAGTTAGCATTGAAATGAACTGGGTATTGATAGTAGTGACATTGACTGGGTATAGTTCGCAGTGAAAGGAACTGGGTATAGTTAGTCGTGACATTGACTGGGTATAGTTAGCAAGAGAAATGACGTGTAAAGAAAGAGTGACATTGACTGGTCTAGTTAGCAACAATGAACTGGGTAGAGATAACGTAGTGGACATTGACTGGTCAGTTAGCAGTGAATGATCTGGGTATATATAGTATTGACATGACTGGGGTATAGTTAGCAGACCCAATGAACTGGTATAGCTTAGTAGTGACATTGACTGGGTATAGTTTACAGTGAAATGAACTGGGTATAGATTCTTAGTGCAATGACTGGGTATAGTTAGCAGTGAAATGATCTGGGTATAGATGTGTGACATTGACTGGGTATAGTTAGCAGACAATGAACTGGTATAGATAGTGTGACATTGACTGGGTATAGTGAGCAGTGGAAATGAAACTGGGTATAGATAGTAGTGGAACAATGACTGGTATAGTTAGTTAGCATTGAAATTAATCTGGGTATAGATAGTAGTGACATTGACTGGGTATAGTTAGCAGTTAAAAAGGATCTGGTTATAATACAGTAGTGACATTGACTGGTATATTTAGCAGAGAATGATCTGGGTATAGATAGTAGTGACCTTGTCTGGGTATTTTAGCAGTGAAAGAACTGGGTAGATATAGTAGTGACATTGACTGGGTATGTTAGCAGAGAATATGATCTGGTATAGATAGTAGTGACAATGTCTGTTATAAGTAGCAGTGAAATGAACTGGTATAGATAGTAGTGACATTGACTGGGTATATTAGCAAGACATGATCTGGGTTACAGATAGTAGTGACAATGTCTGGGTATACACGTTAGCATGAATGAACTGGGTATAGATAGGAGTGACTTGACGGGTATTGTTGCAGTGAAAATGAACTGGGTTAGATAGTAGTGCCATTGACTGGGTATAGTTAGCAGTGAAATAACTGGGTATAGATAGTATTGACATTGACTGTTTATAGTATGACAGTGAAATGAACTGGGAATAGATAGTAAGTGACATGAAACTGGGTAGTTAGCATAGAAATGACTGGGTACTAGGATAGGAGTTACATTGACTGGGTATAGTTAGCAGAGAAATGATCTGGGTATATAGTAGTTGACATGACTGGGTATAGTTTGAAGACAAATGAACTGGGTATAGATAGTAAGTACATGACTTGGTATAGTAGCAGTGAAATGATCGGGTATAGATAGTAGTGACATTGACTGGGTATCGTTAGCAGTGAAATGAACTGGGTATAGATGTAGTGACATTGACGGGTAGAGTTAGCAGTGAATGAACTGGGTATAATAGTAGTTGTACATTGACTGGGTATAGTTTATCAGTGAAATGAATCTGGGTATAGAATAGTAAGTGACATTGACTGGGTATATCAGCAGTGACATGAACTGGGTATAATAGTAAGTAGAACATGACTGGGTATAGTAGCAGTGAAATGATTGGGTCTAGATATTATTGACATTGACTGGGATATTAGCAGTGAAATGAACTGGGTAAATAGTAGTGCACATTGACTGGGTATATTAGCAGAGAATGAAACTGGTATAGATAGTAGTGACATTGACCTGGGTATAGTTTAGCAGTGAATTAACTGGGAATAGATGTAAGTGACTTGATTGGGTATAGTTAGCAGTGAATGATCTGGGTATAGAGAGTAGTGACATTGACTGGTAATAGTTTAGCAGAGAAATGAACTTGGGTATAGATAGTGTGAACATTGCTGGGTATATGTTAGCAGTGAAATTATCTGGGTACAGATAGTATTACATTGACTGGATACTTAGCAGTGAACGAGCGGTACAGATAGTATGACAATGCTGGGTATAGTTAGCAGTGAAATGAACTGGGTGAATAGATAGTAGTGTACATTGACTGGGTTCGTTTAGCCAGTGAAATGATCTGGTATGATAAGTATTGACATTGACTGGGTATAGGTTAAGCAGTGACTGAACTGGGCTATAGATAGTAGTTGCATTGACGACTGGGTATAGTTGCAGTGAAATGATCCTGGTATAGATAGTAGTGACATTGACTGGTATAGTTACAGTGAATGACTGGTATAGATAGTAGTGACATTGACTGGGGTATAGTTAAGCAGTGAAATGACTGGTATAGATAGTAAGTGACATTGACTGGGTATAGTTTTAGCAGTGAAATGACTGGGACAGATAGTAGTGAATGGACTGTTATAGTTAGCAGTGAAATGATCTTGGTACAGATATTAGTGACATTGATTTGGGTATAGTTTAGCATTGGAATGAACTGGTATAGATGTCGTGACATTGACTGGGCTATAGTTTAGCAGTGAAATGAACTGGGTATAGATAGTCGTGATATTGACTGGGTATATAGTTAGCGTGAATGAACTGGGTATAGATAGTAGTTGACATTGACTGTGTATATAGTTCGAAGTGAAATGATCTGGGTATAGATAGTAAGTTCGCTTGACTGTATAGTTAGTTAGCAGTGAATGAACTGGGTATAGATAGTAGTGCCATTGAAACTGGGTAGTTAGCAGAGAAATGATCTGGTATAGAGAGTAGTGACATTGACGGGTATAGTTAAGCAGTGAATGCACTGGGTATAGATAGTAGTGACAAATTGACTGAGTATAGTTAGCAGTGAAATTAACTGGTATAGATAGTAGTGACATTGACTGGGTATTAGTGAGCAGAGAATGAACTGTGGTAAAGATAGTAGTGAATGACTGGGTATAGTTAGCATGAAATGATCTGGGTCGACAGATAGTAAAGTGACATTGACTTGTATGTTACAGTGACATGAACTGGGTACAGATAGTAGTGACATTGACTGGTTAGTTAGCAGAGAATATCTGGGTATTAGATATAGTGACATTGACTGGGTATAGTTAGCCGTTGAATGAACTGGGTATAGGATAGTAAGTGACTTGTACTGGGTATAGTTTAGCAGTGAATGAACTGGGTATAGATAGTAGTGACATTAACTGGGTATAGTTAGCAGTGAAATTAAACTGGGAATAGATAGTAAGTGACTTGATTGGGTATAGTTTACAGTGAAATTATCTGGGTATAGATAGTAGTGCATTGACTGGTTATAAGTTAGCAGTGAAATGATCTGGGTAAAATCGTAGTGACCTGTACTGGGTAATAGTTCAGAAGTTAAAAATGATGAACTGGTACAGATATCGTGACATTGGACTGGGTATAGTTAGCAGTGAAATGAACTGGGGTACAGATAGTTAGTGACATTGACTGGGTATAGTTAGCATGAAATGAATCTGGGTATAGATGTATGACATTGACTGGGTAATAGTTAATGCAAGAGAAATTAAACTGGGTTAATAATAGTAGTGACATTGACTGGTATAGTTTAAGCAGTGAAATTACTGGGAATAGATATTAGTGACATTGATTGGAGTAGAGTTAGTCAGTGAAATGAACTGGGTATAATGTCGTGACATTGATTGGGTATAGTTTAGCCAGTGAAATGATCTGGGTAGAGATAGTAGTGACAATGACTGGGTATAGTTAGGCAGTGAAATGAACCTGGGTATACGACGTAAAGTGACATTGATTGACGGTATGTTTAGCAGAGAAATTGAACTGTGTAAAGATAGTAGTAGACATTGCTGGTATAGTTACAGTGAAATGAACTGGTATAGATCGTAGTGACATTGATTTTGGGGTAAGTTAGCATGCAATAACTGGTATAGATAATAGTCACATTGACTGGGTAAGGTAGTTAGCAGTAAATTATCTGGGGTATATATAGTATGGACATTGACCTGGGTATAGTTAGCAGTGAAAATGATCTGGGTATAGATAGTAGTGACATTGACTGGTATATTTAGCCAGTGAAATGAACTGGTATGATTGTATGACATTGACTGGGTATAGGTATCAAGAATGAACTGGGTATAGATAGTAGTGACATGACTGGGTATAGTTTAGCAGTGAAATGATCTGTATAGATAGTCGTGACCATTGACTGGTATATTTAGCAGTGAAATGAACTGGGTATAGATAGTATGCCTTGACTGGGTATAGTTAGCAGTGAAATGAATCTGGGTAGAGATAGTAGTGACATTGACTGGTTTAGTTAAGCAGTGAAATGAACTGGGTATTAATAGTAGTGACATTGGACTGGTATGTTATAGCATGAAATGAAATGGTTATAGATCGTAGTGACATTGACTGGGTATAGATAGCAGTGAAATGAACTGGTATAATAGTAGTGACATTGACTGGTATAGTTTAAGCAGAGTAAATGAACTGTATAGATAGTATGACACTTGACGGGTTAATTAGTACAGAGAAAATGACCTGGGTATAAGATAGTAGTGACATATGGACTGGGTATAGTTAGCAGTGAAAGGAACTGTTATAGATGTATGTGACATTGACTTGGGTATAGTTTAGCAGTGAAAGTGATCTGGGTAAGATAGTAGTTGACATTGACTGGGTATAGTTCGCATTGAAATGATCTGGGTTCGATTCGTAGTGACGATTGACGGATTAGTTAGCAGTGAAATGATCTGGGTAGAGATGTGTTACATTGACTGGTTATAGTTAGCATTGAAATTAACTTGTTGAGATAGTCGTGACATTGAACTGGTCAGTTAGGCAGTGAAATGATCTTGGGTATGATGTAGTGACCATTGACTACTGGGTATATTAGCAGAGGAATGACCTGGTATCGATAGTAGTGACAATTGACTGGTATGTTATCAGTGGAATGCTCTGGGTAATAAAGATAGTAGTGACATTGACTGGGTATTAGTTAGCAAGGAATGAACTGGGTATAGATATAGTGACATTGACTGGTATACGTTATGTAGTGAACTTTTTTACACATAACAGCACCCGCGTGTAAAATGGCCCTATGGGAAATCTGTTATGGTCCATTTTTTTTTCATAAAAGCACCGAACAACGTTTAAATGAGCCCCTGAACTTTTATCAGAACGTTATTGCAATAATGATACACAGTGCAGGATCCTAATACCAACAGATACTGTAATAATATCTCATAATATGTAACATACATAATAAACGATGTTGTAATATAAAGATGATGTAAAAAAATTACCCATGATGGCCTTACCAGCTCACGGTCTCCCCCCCAGATCCTTCAGGGTACGATTAGTAAAAAGCGCAGTAGAGTGTATGTGTCACATGGAAATGGGGGTCCATTCTCCAATCACCCTACCCCCTCCCCCAGTGAACTAGTTCACCTCCTGCCCATCAGGAATAGTATAATAGGGAATCCCATGGTAGCTGCTGGTGTTAGGGATAATGTTATGGTCTGGGAGGAATAAAAGGCTCTAAATGGAGCCTCGCCTGTTATCTTGCAGGGAGGGGAAAAGAAAGTGAATAGACAATGGGAGCTTGGGATGGGGAAGGGGGGGGGGCCAACCAAGGTTTGTTCAGAGCCACTACAGAAGGAGAAGGGCAAAAAATGGCTCAGGCGGCCTCTCCCTCCATTATAGCCTTTAGTCTATACTTTTTCTTTTTCTTCGGTAATTTTTGTCCCCTTGCAGCATCATCTGAATAACTTGTCAGGCTGACAGATGGACTGGGGGAAGTGTGGGGGAATAGGATTCCATGGAGTAACAGTCGATCAGTTTTTTACTTTTGACTATACTTACCCTTTGCCTAATGCAAAGAACCAGATCCCCCCAAAAGGCAAGTGGACCGTCTTCCAAGATGCATGCGTATATGGAAGGAGATAATGTATTCCATTCACTATTCAACCAGACTTTTAACCCGACCTGGTAAAACAAGATGAATCCCTAAATGTCCTAATATTCACATTATTCCTGACAATGCATCCATGTGACACTGATTGATTATAGTAACTGATGACATAGATAAACACTGATTAATACCTGATGCATAGCTAAACACTGATTATAACTGATGACCTAGCTAAACCTGATTATACTGATGAATAGCCAAACACTGATATCACGGATGACATAGCCTTAAAAAACACTGATTAATAACAGATGACCTAGCTCAACACTGGATTATAACTGATGATATAACTAACACTGATTAATAACTGATGACATAGCCCAAACACTGATTATACTGAGGACTAGTCTAAAACAGTGGATATAACAGATACATAGCTAAACCCTGATTATAACTGATGACACTGCTAAACACTGATTAAACTGGATGACATAGCTCAACAGTGATTAAACAGATATGACATAGCTAAACACTGATTAAACTGACGACATAGCCTAAACACTGATTAAACTTGATGACGTATTTTTAACACTGATTATAACTTTTTTTTGGGATTACATGGTTAAATTTCGATTATAACTGATAACATAGCTAACACTAATTTTAACTGTGACATGATAACACTGATTATAAAGGATGACAAGCTAAACACTAATGTTCACTGATGACTAGCTAACCTGTTATAACTGATGTACATGCTAAACACTGATTACAACTGATGCCGTAGCTAACACTGTTATAATAAAGGACATAGCTAAACCGGATTATTAAGTGATGACGTATTTTAACACTGATTATAACTGATTACATGGTTATATTCCTGATTATAACTTATGACGTCTCTAAACCACTAATTATAACTGATGACATATAGATAAACAACTGATTATAATGATGACATAAGCTAACAACTAATTATAACTGATGACATAGCCCAAACAGCCGATTATAACTGATGACATAGCTAAACACCGATTACAACTGATGCCGTAGCTAAACCCTGATTACAACTGATGCGTAGCTAAACACTGATTACACGATGACGTAGCTAACACACTGATTATAACTGATGACATACTAACAGTGATTATACTAAATGACATATATAAGCAATGATTAAAACTAATGACATATATAAGCACTGAGTAAATATTCTGTTGACATAGCTGAAACCCTGATTATAAAACTGATGACATAGCTAAACACTGATTTATAACAAGCACGTAGCTAAACACTGATTATAATTATGATGTATTTAAACACTGGTTAAGCTGATTACATGGTTAAACTCTGGATTATAACTGATGAAGATAACCTGATTATAACTGATGACATACTAAACACTTATTTAACTGATGACAGAGCTAAACATTTGTTTATAACTGATGACATAGGTACGCACTGCTTAAACTGATGACAAGCTAAACACTGATTATAACTGATACCTAGCTAAGTACTGATATAACTGATGGCATCAGCTCAGCCTGATTATAACTGATGACCTAGATAACACTGTATTATAACTGATAACCAGCTAAACACTGATATAACTGATGACTAGATAAACACGGAGTATAACTGAAACCAGCTAAACACGATTTATAACTGTGACATAGCTAAACACTGATTATAACGATTCATAACTAAACACTGAATTATAACTTATAACTAGCTAAACACTGATATAACTGATGACATAGCTACAACTGATTATAAACTGATGATATGCTAAACACTGATATAACGGATTGATATAGCTTAAACACATGATTATACTGATGACATACTAAACCCTGATTAGAACTGATAACATATCTAAAACTGATTATACTGATAACATAGCTAAACCCTGACATATCTCTAAGCCGCATTATAACTAATGACAAGCAAACCATTGGAATATAACTGATAACATAGCTAATAGATACATTTTAATAAGGATACAATGTACAGATATGTATTTTCATTAGTGCCCTTATATATCAATAGAATTTGGATCTCCATTTACTGTAATGGAATATCTATACGACTGTATTGGTATCTTGTATCTGTGTCTATAATGTTAATAATTTAATAATCTACTTTAAGTAATATACCGACCATCGCAGAAACACCAACACAATTCTGTATTCCTGTAACCTTATCTCTTTCATCTAATCCTGACTTACCATTCATGTAATTTATAAATGACATTTGTAACTGTCTTAAACTATAAATGGGACTAAAAACAACCAGTGTAGTTTTTTCAAACATTTTGCAGGTCAAGCGAAGGGTTAACCACAGATATGTGTCGTATAGCTACTATTTCATGTGGTGTTTACCCAGGATGCTTTAGACATGTGTTTGAATCTCTTAGGCCCCAGCATGTTTCAGACTTGTTGGGTCTCCAACAGCGCATTTCTGAATTAATTGTGTCTTACAGATTGGGCCTGCACACCCTGGACCTACAACTCCCATCGTTTAACTGGAACAAATTGGGTATCTAAATACTATACCGGAAATAATCATTGTGGGTTGCTCTTGCATGAGGGGAATAAATTCTAGATTTGTTGTCTCTCGCGGATGTTCGCCAGATTCAGGGGGTTAAATGCTATGTCCCCAGAACATTCCCGTGTAGATAGATATTATATCCTGTTTCATGCGGGGGTTTTAGTAACATTTAATGTTGCCTCCTTTTTATTCAGTTATTTTGGAGCTTTGCGAAACAAATAAAATATAAAATAATTATAAAACAATAAAATAATGAAAAGCTACAATACACCTGGCAACCATAATATCTATACACAGGACAGGGCAGAATCTATGATCCCGCAGCACACCGATCATTCTCCTTATATACGGGGCAGGACCTCTTTCCTCATGTACATGTTATGCACTTGCATATTTCATGATGAACATACTTATTTATAATATTTATCATATAGTATCTATCTATCTATTATCTATCTATATATCATCTATCTATCTATCTATCATCTATCTTCTATCATCTAGTTATCTATCTATCTATCTATCTATCTATCTATATACATCTATCTATCTATTATCTATCTATCTATCTCTATCTATTCATCTATCTATCTATCTATCTACTATCTATCTATCCTACAATCTATCTATCTTCATCTATCTATCTACTAATTATCTATCTATCTACTATCTATTCTATCATCTATTTTCTATCATCTTAATCTATCTATCTATCTATCTTCTATCTATCTAATTCATCTATCCTAGCTATCATCTATCTATCTATGATCTATCTATCTATCTTCTATCTATCTATCTATCATCTACTATTTCTATCATCTATCTATCTGTATATCTATCTAATATCTATCTATCTTCATCTATCTATCTATTATTATCATCTAGTATCTATCTATCTATCTATCTTCTATCTAATCTATCTATCTATCTATCTAGCTATCGATATATCATCTATCATTATCTATCTATCTAATCATCTATCTATCTTATTATCTATTCTATCTATCGAATCATCTATCCTTATGATCTATCTATATATCATCTATCTATCTATCCATCATCTATTATCTATCATCTATCTATCTATCTGTATAGTCTATCTATCATCCTATCTATCATCTCTCTGCTATCTATTATCTATCTGCTATCATCTATCTATCAGCTACTTCTAATCTCTATTATCTATCATATATCTATCTATCTATCTATCTATCTAACTTTCTATCTTCTATCTATCTATCTATTATCTATCTATCTATCTATTATCTATCTTCTATTTATCTATCTATCTCACATCTATCTATCTATCTATTATCTATCATCTATCGTATCTATCTAAATCTATCTATCTATCTATCTGATTAGGCTTATCTATCATTTCTATACTATCTATCTATCTTCTCTCTATGTACTTCATCATCTATCTATCTATCTATCTATCTATCTATCTATCTATCTATCATCATCTATCTATCTATCATATGGTATCTAATCTATCTATTACTATCTAATCCCTATCTATTCCTAATTATCTATCTATCTAATTATCTATCTATCTATCTATCTATCTATCTATCTATCATATGCTATCTTCCTACTATAATCTATCTATCTATTATCTATCTATCTATCTATCTATCGATCTATCTAATATTATCTCTCTACTATAATTATCTCTCTATTAT
>JAACNH010001413.1:55346-66639 GCA_019447015.1 Hymenochirus boettgeri | reverse complement strand
ATCTCACTGATTAGGAATTAAATTCTACCAACTGGTTACAACTGTACCATCCTAATGTATAGAAGAAGAAAGCAATGAAATGTACCTGCCTGTAATCTCCACACCCCTAGTCAACTAATTCTACCAACACTGGTTACCACTGTCACCTCCTAATGTAGGGAGAAGGAAAAGCCAGTGAATTGGACCTTGCCCTTGTCCTCACCGATAGTAAAACTAATCTACAACTGGTTTACAAACCTGTCCCACCCTCCTAATGTAGAGAGAAAAGGACAGCAGTGAATGTAACCTGGCCTTGTATCTCACACTATTAGTAAACTAAAACTTCCAACTGGGTTTTACAACTGGCAACCTCCTAATGGTAGAGGAGAGGAAAATCAGTGAATGACCCTGCCTTTTACCTCACTGGAATCGTTAAAACTACTCTACCAACTGTTTTACTGTCAGCTTTCCTAAGTAAGGGAGAAAAACGCAGTGAATGGAATGACCTGCCCCTTGTAATCTCACTGTAGTAACTAATCTTTCCAACTGGGTTACACTGGTTCCACCTCCTAATGTAGGGAGCAAGGAAAAAGCAGTGAATGGACCTGCCTTGTCATTCTCACTGATATAACTAAATCTACCCAACTGCTTTACATACACTGTCACCTCCCTAATGTAGGGAGAAGGAAAGCAGTGACTTGGACCTGCCTTGTTTATCTTCACTGATAAGTAACTATATTCTTCCAACTACCCTGGTTACAACCTGCCCACCCTCCTAAATGTAAAGGGAGAAGGAAAAGCAGTGAATGGACCTGCCTTGTATCTCAACCTGATAGTAACTAATCTTACCAACTATGGTTACAACACTGTCCCTCCTACTGTTATGAGAAGGAAAGCATGTGAATGGACCTGCCTTGGTGTAAACAGTCATCTCAGCCCGATAGTAAACTAATTCTCCACCTAACCTGCCTTTACAAACTGTCCAACCCTCCTAAATGGGTAGAGAGAGGAAAGCAGTGAAATGGCCCTCCTTTATCTCAACTGATTAGTAACTAAATCTACAAACTGGTACACCCAATGTCACCTCCTAATGTATGGAGAATAAAAGCAGTGAATGGACCTTGCCCTTGTTCTCACTGAACAGTACTAATCTACCAACTTGGTTTACACCTGTCACCTATCCTAATGTAGGGAAGAAAGAAAGCAATTAATATGGACCTGCCTTTTGTAACTCAACGATAGTACTAATCTACCAACCCATCATGCTGTTTCAACCTGTTCACCTCCTAATGTATGGGAAGGAAAGCAGTGAATGGACCTCCTTTGTATCTCACCGATAGTAACCGAAATCTACCAACTGGTTACACGTGTCCACCCTCTCTAATGTAGGGAGAAGGAAAGCCGTGGATGGACTGCCCTTGTATCTCCTGAAAAATAGTAACTAATACTAATCTAAAACCACTGGTTACCTGTCACCCTCCTAATGTAGAGAAAGCAAGGGAAAGCAAGTGAATGGAAACCTGCCTTGTTCTCTCCTGAATAGTTAAACTAACTCTAAACCACTGGTTTACAAAAACTGGTCCCACCTCCTAATGTAGGAGAAGGAAAAAAGCGTGAATGGACCTGCCTTGTAATCTCACTGACCGTAACAACTATCCTACCAACCTGGTTCCACCCTGGTTACACTCCGAATGTAGGGAAAGACGGAAAAAGCAGTGATGGACCCATGCCCTTGTAAAATCTCACCGATAGTACTAATTCTACCACCTGGTTCCACCTGTCACCTCCTAATGTAGGGAGAAAGGAAAAGCAGTGAATGGGACCCTGCCCTTGTAAAACATCTCACCATACATTGCGTCACTGTTTAACTGCAGTAAAGAGTCAGTCACCGTGATAGTCCCTGCTGTTGCACCAGCTGAGCAGAACCTAAAATCAAGCCCACATTTAAATGGAGAGAATAGACATTGCATCACCCACAAAGGTAGAATGAATTTGAATTTCCCAGGACCTGAAGTCAAAATGTGTTTCAAAAGACAAAACTCTAACAGGGTTTGTCCTGGTCTGTTTAGTTTTTTAAGTGCAGTGTATGGGTTTGTTGTGGAATTGTTCTAGGGATGTGTGAGTGGGTTAAGTAAATGAGATTATGTGGTGTGTGTACAAAAGCGTGTGGATTTTGTACTGTATGTCATAGGGTTGTGTGTGTGTAAAGGCATGTTTGGTTTCCTGTGCGGACCTTTTGTTGGTGTAAACGTAAACGGGTTTGTGATGGGGGGTGAATTTGGTTTTATGTTGGTTGTGTGTGGGTTTGTGATGGTGTGTGTACGTTGTACAGGGCTGTGTGTCTGGTAGGGCCTGTGTGGTGGGTTAAGAAAATAGTGCTGGTGTGGTTGGTGTAATAGGTGGGGCCTGTGTTTATAGGACTTGTGGTGGTGGAATAAGGGCTGTGTGATGTATATAGGGCCTGTTGATTGGTGTGTAGGGGGCGCCTGTGACAGATTTGTGGTTGGTGGTGTTGTAAGAGGAGGGGGCTCCTGTAAACAGAGTTGTGGGTGGTTGGGGGTGTCGCGGTCGGGGGGGGTGGGGGTTGGTCTAGTACCTGTTGGTCTCCGGAGGCTGGATGTTATACACCTTCCTCATTGTGTTCGGGGCTTTTTGGGGGGTTAGGGGGGTTTGGTTTGGTTTTGGGGGTGGGGGTTGTTTTTTGGGGGGGGGGGGGGGGTGGGGGGTTTTTGGGTGTGTGTCCCGGCGGTGTGGGTTTAGTCTTTTCAGAGAGAGGGGGGAGGGGCAATTCCCTGGTGTGTTTGTGTGAGGGCCCTGCCCTGTGCCCTTCTGGGGCTGGGCCTGTGGTACAGAAGGTTGGTGTAGTTATATATTTATAGGAAGCTAATGTGTTTGTGGTGTTTAGGGGTGGTTTTTGTTTTTGGTAGGCCTGTGTATTCATTGTTAGTGTTTTGAGGAGCGTAGGGGGGGCCTTGGTGGTGGGTGTTGTGTAGGGAGGTGGGAGGGCGGTGTGTTAACAAAAGTACTGGTGCTCGGAGGGAGGGTCAAAAAAAACACAAAAAAAAGAAAAAACAAGAGAAGAAAAGACGAACGCCACAAACCAGAACAAAAAGGCAGACAAAATGAGAACAAAAAAACAAGGAACAAGGAAGAAAAAAAAAAAAAACAACTACAAAAGGAAAGAACACAAAAAGGACAAAGAGGTTGTTTGTCCATGTTGGGTTGTTAGAGATACTACAAGTACAATGTGGGTGGGTGCGTAATGGCTGTAGTAAAAATGCCCCAAGGATTGTTTGTAAGTGGTGTAAGAAGGGCTATGTTTGGTGTGTGAAGGGCTGTGTAACAGAGAAATGTGTGTAGTGTGTAGAGCTATGTTGTAGGTGGGTGTGTAGGGCTGGTGTAACAGAGATGTGGGGGGGGTAACTAAAGTGTGGGTAAGGGCTTATGTGGGGGTGGGGTGTGTAAGGGCCTGTTGTACAGAGATGTGTAGGTGGGTGTTAGGAGCTTAATGTGGTTGTGGTGGTCGCATGGCCTGTGTAACAAGAGATGTTGTAAAGGAGTGTGTAGAAGCCTTATGTGTTGTGGTGTTAAGGGGGGCCTGTGGGTACAGAGATTGTGTAGAGTGTGGTGGGTAAAACTATGGGGTTGGTGGTGTGTAGGGCTGGTTTACAGGTGGGGAGATTGTGGTAGTGGTGTAAGAGCCTATGTGGGTTTTGGTGGGTTAGGGGGGGGGCTGTGTACACAAGAGATTGTGTGGGCTTGTTTAGAGGGGTTTGTTTTTTGTGTTGTACAAATAGCCTGTGTTTTGGAAAGGTGTTTGTTTTTTTTTCAAACAATTTTGCCTAATGAACCAAAGGACAGGAGTGGTCCCTAGTGAAAGGAGAGAGAGAGAGAGAGGAGAAGGAACGAGTGACACAAAAAACAACAGAAGTCAGGGGCCTTTTGATTATTCTCAGAAAAAAAAAACAAAAAAACCCAATACCAAACACCCATTATACATTTTTTATTTTAGAGACCAGTCCCCCTTTGCACGTATGTTTCCGCACATCCAATACACAAGGGGGGGCCTAAATCGCTTTTACACACAACATTTTATATACAATTTAATTTTATTACAACCTTTTTTTTGGGTGGGGGGGGGGGGGGGGGGGGGGGGGCAGCCGATGAAAGTCAACGGGGGGACGGGACGGGGGCCCCCCCCAAGAGAGCCATGGGCCCTCAGTTTTACAGAGAAAAAAAAAAAAAAAAACACATATAAACAATAACTGTGCAATGCTTACTGATCTGAAAACTACTAAAACCTAAATTAAAAAAAACATCCTCCACAAGCAAGAGGGTTTTATATACACTCCACCAATTCACCACATATAGTCCAGGGTTTTCTAAAAACCCACAACAGAAAGGGGCTGCAACTCTATTTTTTTATAATATTAACATTACAGGGTTTTCTCAAAAAAAAAACAAAGAGGTGGGCCGCCGGGAGACACATCCTTTTAATTATTATTATAAAATATATATATATTTTAAGATTTTTGTTATTTTTGTATTCCTAAATACGTACTAAAAAAAAAAAAAAATATAATTATGATTACAATTATACTACAATACAACTACACAACACTACACTACAAATTAATAACCTACAACAATACATCACTAACAACAATACCTACAATAATACACTACACAATCCAATCACTACATACAACTACACAATACAAAACAACACTACAAAAATAATACACTACAACACAACATAACACCAACAATAACACCCACTACCAATACAATTACACTACAACAATACAGTACACCCTCAAATACCAACAGTCACACAATTCAAAAAACAATACACTAACACTACAACAAAAAATTAAACAATAACAATACATACACTACCAAAACAATCCATACCACCACCACCCTACAATACACAACTAATACACCACACAAATCAATACCACCACCACCCTCAAAATATAAACATACAACATACAAAATAACAACTACACAATCCACTACAATACGGTACACAATTTAAAAACATACACTAAAGAACACAATAACATACAATAACATTCAAACCACAAAAAACAAACAAAAAAACACAATACAGTACAATAATACACTACACAATACAAATACAAAAATACACCTACAACAAAATACCATACACTACACAATACATCTACAATATTACACTCACATACAATCAGGTACAACAATACAATACCAACCACAATACAATACACTAACACTCAATACTTACAATAAAACAATTTACCACTGTGGAAGTGCATAAAATATTATAATTACCCACTTTTAAAAGAAAAAAAAAATTTAAAGTCCAGAGCATTTAGAACACAGATTGGCCCTCAAAAAAATAATTTTTGCATTACCAAGTGGGCAACAGTCCCTTGAAAAGGTTTGCAGGAACCACTGGCCTTATTCTTTTTACTTACCAAATAGGTCTCACTGTCATAAACTTGTATACTTTACTTAAAAACCAATAGGTCCCTCACCTGTAATAAAAACTTGTATACCTTAACCCATAGGGCTTCAACTGTATAACCCTTGTATACTTACATAGGTTCCCTCACTGTAATAACTTTTGTATACGAACCAAGGTCCCCTCAAACTGTATAACTTGTTATACTTATTAACCATAGGTTTTTTCCCCTCACTGTAAATAACCTTTGTATACTTAACCAATAGGTCTTTCCTCACTGTAAATACTTGTTATTACTTACCATAGGTCCTCACTGTTAAAGAACCACTTTTTTTTTACTTTCACTGCAACGAAGAACCACTGTCGGCCCTCACCTATACTAACTTTTTTACTGCCTTATTAACCCTTACCATAGGGTCTCACTGTATCCACTAACAAAATTTTACAGGCCACAAAAGACTACAAACAATTCTAATCACGCTATTGTTTCTCTTTTGTACTGTTATTTTGTTAATCTTATTTTGGAAAGGTTGCGAAAAAGATTATACATTGTGAACCCAACAAACCCACAACAGAGCTTACACTCTAACTAAGACCCCCGACCTACAACTCACTAATCTCTACTAGCCCAGACTCACAAAACTCATACTTTACTAGACCCAGAACACACAACTCATACCTCCTACTAAGAACCCCCAGACTAGAACTCCAACCACTTTTTTTTCTAATAGACCCAGACCTAGACTGAAAACACTCACTCCGCCCAAGTTTAGAACGCACACTCCCTAAAATAGAACCCATAGTAAAACAGCTCACACCCCTACTAGTCCCTCAGGCTACAACAGCTCACAGTTCTCAATAGACCCAGCTAGTCCTACTAGACCCCCAGACCTAGAGTTGGCTCAAACACTCAATTAGACAAATAGAACCAACCCTAGTACAAACCCACACTCGATTAACAGACCACAGACCCCCCAGACTAGTTCATTCACACCTAAATTAAGATTTCCAGACCTAAGGCCTCACGACACTCAATTAGAACCCCCCGACTAACGTCACCCACACTCGATTAGACCCAGACTAGTATTCATCCACCCACCTTGATTAGAACCCAACTAGTTTACTCACAGAAAATCGATTAGATCCCAGAAACTTATCAACTCACACACTCTTCCCCAATCCCCACTCCCGTCGCTTTAAGACCAGACCCCCTACAACTCCCACAAACTACTGCCTACTAGAAAAAACCAAGACTAAAGGGTTCACAACGATATTAGAGAAACCCAAGAACTAGTGCCTCCCACTCTATTTTCTTTTTATTATTATTATTATTTATTGTGGATTTGTATCTTATATAGCGCCAAAACAAAATCTTCCTTTCCGGTAGCGCTTTAAAAATTACATAAACAATTCCCCATGTATACAATTCACATCAGGTTTGTTTCTTCCTGCCCGGGCGAAGAGCTTAACAAAATCTAAGCACATTTTATGTTGAAACACATACAAACCTATCCAGTATGTCCCTTTTATGTTGTGGGGGAGAAAAACCGCGGAAGTGGCCCGGAGGAAACCCTACGCAAGCAACGGGGGAAAGAAACATACAAACTCCATTTATTGGTGGTCCCAAGGGTTGATCGAACTCAGGACCTCAGCACTCTGCAAAAGGCAAATTTAAAAAACTTAAAACCCCCACTGAGGGGGCCACCATGCTGGCAATACATGCCTCTCCACAATTATTAACAATAAACCCTCCTTCAGGGCTCTTAACTAACAAACAAACCCACACGATGCTCACAATCTTACGATACTACTAACTAAAAAAAACTAAAAAAAAAAAAAAAAAACCCTCACACCAATCTATATCCAACTGAACTTTGTCCTCTGTAATAAACAGATGGGGAGATATATTAACATGTATTACCCCCCTGGTATGTAATGTTATGACTATTAACGTGTACGCCGACCACGGAAGGATGTCGGACCGCTATATAAAATCCATAAATATAAATAATACTATTAATTTCCAGTTGTCCCCTTACCTCACTTATTATCATGTTCTGGTGCCGTCACCACACACTACAGCAGCAGGGGCCAGGGCTTAATAAATTTTTCAACACCAAGGTCTCCATAGTAGTGGTCCGCTCAGTGCGAATCTCTATAGATTCGGACAATCTCACTGTCCAAGCCTTTCTGTTTGAAGTCTACAGTGCAGAGTTGTGCTCAAAACATTACACACGCAGCAAAACCAATCAGAATTATTAGAAAACCAAAAAAAACGCCAACACTTTGTTACTTAGTAAAAATAAATCAGCAAGACAGGTTAGAGAGTATAGAGAAAAAAAGAAAAATAACGAGAAAGCAGAGGAGAAGGGGGCGGAGGGCTTTCCAAGACATGATGATCCAGTCCCACATCTAACAGGGGGTGGAGAAAATCAGCAGCTTTGTTCATTTTAAATTAATTAATATAAAAAAATTTATATTAACTTATAACAAAAATAAATTTAATAGCACCAGAGAGAGGAGATTAAATTTTCAAGAGGAGTTGAGAAAAAACCGTCCTAATATACCCCGTCTATTTCTCCATATATAATTATTTATAACAGGGTGTTATTAAAATCTCATAATCTCCCATAATTAGGTGGTATCCAGGGTGTTATATATAATATTAAAATACCACACAATATCATATGATCTCTCCATATTATAGGTGTAATAACAGTGTTTTATATAATCATACTGTAAAATACTCTCCCATAATATAGTGTAAATACATGGTGTTATATATTAATAATACCGTATAATAAATGATTCCTTCCATATAGTTGGAATACAAGTGTGGGTTATTTAATATACCGTATATTTCTCCATATAATATAGTGGTAATACAGTGGTTATAAAAATTTATACCGTCTATATCTCCCATAATAGTGTATACGAGGGGTGGTTTATATAATATGCCGTATATTTCCAATATCGTGGTATACATGGTTTCTCTAATAACCGTATAATCTCTCCATATAGTTGTATACCATCAAAGGGTGTTATATATATAAACCGTTTCTCTCCATATAGTGGTCTACCAGGGTGTTTATATAATTACAACCCCGTAAATCTCTCCTATATAGTGTAACAGTGGTGTTATATAATATTACACCGTAAATATCTCCATATAGTTGTATACCGGGTGTTTTATATATAATAATACCGTAATCTCCAATAGGTGTACACAGTGTGTTAATAATACACCGTTATCTCCATATAGTTGTAAATCAGTTTGTGGGTTATAATAATATACCCGTATCATCTCCCTTAAAAATAAGTGTATACGTGTGTTTATCTTATAATATACCGTATACTAAATATCCAATCTCCATATATTCCTACGTTCTACAGTTGGGGTGTTATTAAAATAATTCAAACCGTAGTATCTCTCTCCATATTAGTGTAATACAGTAGGTGTTTTCTATTACAACATATAATACCGTATATCCTCCAATATAGTGTATAACAGGTGTGTTATAAATAAATTATACCGTTATATCTCCATAATAGTGTATCCAGTTGTTCTATAATATACCCGTAATCTCTCCATAAAATAGTGTAAACACAGGTGTGTTTTATAAATAATATACGTATATCTCCATAAATAGTGGTATACAGGTGTTTTTAATAATAATTAACAATATACCCCCGTATATTTCTCCCATATTAGTGTAGACGTGTGTTATATAAATAAAATATACCGTAATACTCCCATATAGTGTAATTTACAGTGGTGGTTATATAATATACCCCGTAATATTCTCCAAATATCCCATAAGTGTTACAGTGTGTTATATTACCTATACCGTAAATATCTCCATAATAGTGGTACACAGTGTGTTCTAAAATATAACCGTATATCTCCCAATATTAGGTGGTACACAAAGTGTGTTAATAATTAAGTATACCATAATTATCTTCCATATGTGTAACAAGTGTGTTTGATATATATCCGTATTATATCTCCATAATTAGTGGTAACAACAGTTTGGTGTTTATATAAATATCGTAATTATTCACCAATATGTGGTATACAGTGATGGTATCTAATAATATACCGTAAATATTATCTCAATATAGTGTATACAGTGGGTTTATAAATAATATACCGTATATCTCATATTATAGTGTATACAAGTGGTTGGTTATAATAAATTTACCCCGTAAATCTCCTATAGTGTATAACAGTGTGTTCTAATAATATATACCGTAATATCCTCTCTCCATATAGTGGTATACAGTGTGTTATATAAATATACCCGTATATATCTCCATATCGTGGTAATACAGGGTGTTTATATTATATACCGTATATACTTCCATTATAGTGGGGTATTAAACAGGGTGTATAATATAATAATCATACCGTATATTCTCCCATATTAGTTGTATTACAGGTGTTCTAATATTATTCAACCAAGTCAATTATTCTCCATATAGTGTATACAGGGTGTTATATAATCTACCGTATATCTCCATCATAGGTTTGTAAACCCAAAGGGTGGTTTAGATAAATATACCCGTATTCTCCCCATATAGTGAATACAGTGTGGTTAATATAATATATCCGTAAATCTATCTCCATATAGTGTATACCAGAGGGTGTTTTATATAATCTACCCCCCCCCGAATATATCTCCCATTAGTGGTTACAGGGTGTTATTATAATACAACCCGTATATCCCTTTATCCCATATAGTGGGTATACAGTGGGTGGTTTATATAATATACCGTATATCTCCATATAGTGTTACAGTGGGTGTTGTTATATAATATGTACCGTATTATCCTATAATCTCCATATAGTGGGGGTATAAACAGGGTGTTATAATTATATAACCGTATATCTCCATATAGTGGTAATAACAGGGTGTTATATAAAATTTTAAATATACCATATAATCTCTCCATAATCGGTATAACAAAGGGTGTTATAATAATACACCGTATATTTCTTATCTCCATATAGTGTATACAGGGTGTTATTATTAATATACTGGTATATCTCCATCTGTATATACAGGGTGTTTATAATAATATACGTATATCCTCTCCATATCGGTAATCCCAGGGGTGGTTATATTTAAATTACCACCGTATCATATCTCCTATATATCAGTGTAATACAGGGTTGGTTATATATATAACCGTATATCTCCATATAAGTGTATACAAGGGGTTATATTTATTATACAACCGTAAATAATCTCCGATAGTAGTGTATACAGGGTGTTTATATCATTACACCCGTACATTTCTCCATAAGTGTAAATACGGTGTTAGATTTAATCACCGTATATAATAGTTCTCCATTATAGTGTATAACAATGGTTGGTTAACTCATCTACCGTAAAATATTCTCCATAATCGGTGTATAACCAGAGTGGTTGGTTTATAATAATATAAACCGTATATATCTCCAATATAGTGTCCACAGTGTGTTATATAAATATACCATTATAATATCTCCAATATAGTGTATACAGTGTGTTTTATATACCACCAGATATATATCTCCATATTCGGTAATACAAGTTGTTAATATTTAATAAACACCATATATCTCCATATAGCCAATTTAGTGTAAGTATATAAACCCCATAAATATATCATATAGTGCCTGTACTGTATATAATAAGGTGGAGGGATGTTTTATATGCATAATACTTGTCTTGCTGGTTAATATGACTTTAAGATAGAGTTTGGGAGCTGCCATAGTGTTTCCCTTAGACAGTACATTATGAGGGTATAGCTTATTGTGTGTACAGAACATTCCTTCTCTGTATATTTATACATAGAAGGAATGTTCTGTACACACAATAA